>CAIGRS010300854.1:0-10704 GCA_903798395.1 Fraxinus floribunda
GTGATGAGTGTTGGCAACTTTGAAAAAAGTTTTTGCAGATACGAAGTCCTCACTGAAGGACCAAGAGATGGGTGTTTGGCAACTTTGGGAAAAGTTGTTGCAGATGAGAAGTCCTTGCTGATTAGACTACTTAGGATTGCGTGATACTAATTTGATGTTTTCGCGTCTTCCCAACACAATCATGAGGGCGTCGCTTGCTTCCAAGGTACGCCTCCTAGATAAAAAATGATAATCATGGCAACAATTAGACAATTTCAAGGTAACACGTTTGGGCAGGGGCATAAAGCACACCGCTTCATCAGACCGTTGGCTTATGTGACCTTTAGAATTAACGGCGATGATGCGCTATAGATTTGAACATCCCAGATGTGATTAGTGATGATCTAATGGCTGGGGTAAATCAACAACACCTATATAAGGCCAAAATTTCTCATTTCACAAGTTTACTTTACAAACAAAATTTTGATTTCTCTCTATTCTATCTATTCTCTCCGTTCCCATTTTTCTCTGGCGACCAACACCCTGAAACTCCGACGATAATTCTCCCCTATGTAATATTTTTCCTTCCTTTGCTTCTTTTTTTCTTGTTAGGCTTTCAAAATTCAAAATGGCCATTGAGAGGTCTGGGAATACATCCACAAGTGAGGAGATGCAGAGTGTGGGAGTTCTGCCATTAGGAAACCTATTGTCGTCACCTCAGATGAACTAGGTAGGGCCATTAGGTCGGGCGAAAATATCTACAGACTTCCATCCCTTATACTTCGATAAAATAGGGGGCTTCTGATTATCCTTCCAACATCAGCCCAGATATTTTGGCTAAGTGTAGATACGTATTTAGGATCCCTGATAGTATAGAACTGATAATTCCTGACTCTAGCGAGAGGGCGTGCTACCCGAGGTCGGGGTGTGTAGCCGTAAGCGAGAACTTATTGAGAGCAGGCCCTAGACTTCCTTTTCATCCCTTTTTAGGTTAGTTTTCCATTCCTATATGCTGGCCCCAACCCAACTCCATCCGAACTCCTAAGCACAGATGGTTGGGTTGTGGATGCTATGGCGTCAAGCCAGCTTGGGCGTTGACAGCCCTTTAGCGTCTTCCTTTCCATTTACTTTCCTAAAAGTGTAGCTGGGGTCGAAAAAATTAAGGAGTGGTACTACTTGACCCCCTGGGAATCCCACTCTCCATTTGTGGTGGGCATGCCCTCTTCGGTGAAAAAGTGGATGAGGTCGTGGTCTTGGGCCACTGGAAGATGAGACACCATGGAGAATGACCCCATGGCTCCTTTTACCGTCCCTACTTCTTACTCTACAGCCAATAAGTCTCCTTTCCTAGCTGCTTTTACTTGGAATCATTTTTATTACTTAATATTTTCTTTGTTTGTAGTCTCTTTACCGAGGTGTGAAATTTTCGAGGAGGATTGGGATATCATCAATCATATCTACCTGCAGCCATTAAAATACTAGAGCTACAATGAGTTGATCGATAAGAACACCCATTTCACTTTACATGGACTAACGACATCTCAAGGTGAGCTTTGTTTGTGCCCTCAGTTCGGTTACGCACTTACTTTTGAATCTACTTACATTTTTTTCTTGTTGTAGATACTTTTAAAGAAGAAGCCATTGAGGCCTGATTTCGCCACGATTCGTCGAAGTGTGGTGAAAGCAAGATTGCTAAAAACTAGTTCGACTGCTTACAAGAAGCATGCCAAAAAAATGAATAAATTGAGCAAGGTCCAACTGTCCAATAAAGAGGACGAAGTGGAGAAAGGCGCCTCCTTAACAAAAAGGAAAAAGTTAGGCCTATCAGGGGCGTCCTCTTTTGCTACCGCGGTGACTATCACAGTCCCATCCAAAGCTCCACTGGTTGCGATACCAAATACTGCGGTGCCCAGTCCCCTACCTAAATTGGAGAGCCAGCTCGGAAGAGGCTAAAGAAATCGACCTACCATCCTCATCGCAGCAAAGTAACTAATTTTCTAGAGAGCAAAGAGGATGAGCTCTTCGAGGCAGGATTGGAAATGATGCCTCTAGGAACCGCTTCTGTTGCCCGAGTTCATAACAAGTATTAGACCAGAGACTAGCAAGATCACATCACCTGCTACGACGTAGAGGACCTCCTAACCGCCACAATGCCTATGTGGCTCAAGCATTAAGTATCGGCGTGGCGATAGAGGATTTAGTATGGGGCCTCCATAAAAGAAATGAAGAATTGGAGCAGAGGGTTGGGGCTTTGGAGAAGTGGAAGGAGGATGTGAGGAAGGCGAGAAGTGGGGCGAGGTGGCTGAGGTGAAAAGGACTGAGGTAGAAGTGAAGCTTGAAACTACTGAGATTCAGATCAACCAACTTAAGAATGAGCTTCATGAATTTGTTTCTCAAGTGGCAGCTTTGACGAAAAAGGTTGACCAATCTAATGAACACCATCGGCTTGCCTATGAGGTGTTGGAGCATGCTAACAAGGATAAGGCTGAATTCAGGATGCTTACTGAGGCCCAGAAAGAGGAGATTGAATCTCTTAAAGCCGAAGTGAAGGCAATGGGTGAAGTGACTATTCAGAACTACATTGAAAACTTCGACCAAACGAAGGAATATGATGACTTCGCCAACTACTAGGCTTCATAGAATGCCCAACAGATGATGTCTCACTTGAGAGAAGTGCATCCGAAGCTAGACATTACATTTTTAGAAGAATAGTTCGACGGTCCTACTGGAGGCCGGCCTGACATGGAGGCTGAGGATGAAGCTCATCAAGAGGAAGTGAGAGTTGGGGTCATTGTAAATGTAGATCCATAGTTTTTCTTTTTCTTCTTTCTTGTAATGGTTTTGGCCTTGATCAATTTTGTAATTAATTTTTTTCTTTTAACTATTGTGTAATTTCTTCGCATGGTAGCTTTGCTTAAAGACAAACACTTAAGCATATGAGCAAATGGGATCCAATTGTGAACACTTCGCCTAAGTAAGTGGAATAAGTGTAAACACCTCACTAAAATGAATGAATAAAATGGGATTCGAGTGAGAACACTTCGCCTAAGGAAGTGGTATAAGTGTAAACACCTCACCAAAATGAATGAATCAAACGAGATCCAAGTGTGAACACTTCGCCGAAAGGCTTCTTCTAACAAAGAATAAGTGTAAACACTTGCACCAAAATAAATGAATCAAATGAAAAGTGCAAACACTTCACCGAATCGCTTCGCCTAGTAACTAGAATGAGTGTAAACACTTGCGCTAAAATGAATAAATCAATTAGGGTCCAAGTGTTAACACTTCGCTCAAACACTTCATCAGGGAAGGCGTGTGCGCCTCTACTAATGAAGTGGTCATCCTTTACGGAGGTGGCTTCATGGGGGCGTTGCGTACCTCAGTTGAGGTTTTTTTTTTCAATGTAAAGCATCATTTTTGAAAGATTGATGGGACAACCCCTGAAGTAAAAAGTTTCATTACTCACTAAACTTAGCACTTTGTCATGTTGTGGTTACTGAACTTCATTTTGCTTTTAATAGGTCACTGAACTTGTCCAACGTTCTTTCCTTCCATCACTGACCAGGAACCCATTTGAATGGCAACTGATGTGGCTTGACGGTATCCTATTTGGCAACAGACGGCGAGATTTTCTTGCCACGTTAGACTTTATTATTTCGAAATCACCGACCTTCACCTTCACCTTCACCTTCGAACACTTCAATTTTGGGAGAGAAATCCCTAATTTGAGATCCCCTACCCAAATCCCCCATTCAAGTCCTACCCAAATCCAGTAAAATCACGAACCCTAAATTTTGAAAACTCCCATTTTCTCCCTGCTAATTCCGAAAACACGACCTGAAGCACCATTACGTTCCTCCAAAACCTTCAGTTGAACGAGCCCTAAATCATATCCAAACCCAAATCGCCCCACCTGGAAACGAAGTAGATTTTAGCCAATGCAGATCTTGGTGAAGGTAAATTTCAACCCGTAATCTCACCTATAATGTAGTGTCTTGTACAATATCACAGTTGAATGAACAGAAATATTTCTCAATTTTTGGCTGCTCAAAGTCAGTTGAGTTTGTTGAAATTCTTTCAGTAGGTTTTTTGAATAATTATATTCTTTACCTTTCCCATTTTTGCTAAGTGAATATGTCATTTGCTAAGTACATTGTTTACCTTTCCCATGTTGCTTGAGGAGGCTGATCATTCTTAAACTGGTATACTGACATTCTTAAGTGTGTAAATTAGAGGTAAATTAAATTTTTTCATGGATTTTTACAGGTCATGTGGAAGACTCTTGACTTCTTTCAGTCGCATGTTGATATTGCTTTCGAGGAAGATGATATGTTGTACAATCGTAATGTGATGGACGACATTGAGATTGTTATAGACCAGTGGGACAAGATGGAGTAATAATGCTTGGAGGAGAGATGGATGACATCAACACAGTCGATGCTTGGAGTATCCCATCCTCTGAAGAGCTAATGTCACAATGTTCATCGAACGAAGAGGCTGGTCACCAATTCATGCCTTTACCTACGATTGTAAGAGGATCGCCTACATGGATCTTAGAATATGGACCATCAGCTACTTTGGTCGATGAGTTGCAACACATAGATGAGGTTGAATCTCTAAGGATGAGATAGGAAAGGGCATGGAATACATGACTTTCAAACACCTTGGTATCCACTTCCCTGCGGTCTTCATGTAGTGGGAAACAGCTGGAGTAATTTTGTAGTGGAGTGACATCTCATTTGCAGTGACCTTTTTGTCAATGGAAGCTATATTTTTTTGTATTTTAGATGTCCTCTAATGGCATTTTGTAGTGTTAAAATTAGCTCGTTGCTCACTGTCGAGCAACATGATTGGGAAGAAACGGTGTTTGAAGGTGAATTGGCATTGTAAATTGGATGTAGGCCTTTTGATCAATGGAAGCAATGAAATAGACTGGTTTTTGACTATATTGTTATTCTAAAAAAAATTGTCCAACCTACGCAATAAATCTACTGATTAATTCTTACTACAATTTTCTTTGGATTGCATGCTTCAAACTTGGAATGTTGCAATTAATCCAGTTGGACCATATGCTTCAAATTGTAATTACACAGAAATCATACATACCTACAAACTTGTGACTTGCCATTAAATAAAAAAGTGAACTCCAAAAATTGTTCTAGTCAATAAAGCTAATTTAGCTCTTGCATCATTAACTGAATTAGTGGTGAACGTCATTACAAATAAAGCTACATAAAACTTTGCATGAATACATATATCAACTGTATTGAATCTACAAGCATGTTTACAAACGAAGCAAAATAGTAAGTCGAAATAATTCACGGAGATTTTCCCTTTTCTCCCTTCATCCTCCACAGCTCCTTTACCCTTGCAAAACGTGATGTTGACGGTTATTTTGACGTTTCTCTCTTCTGTGATTTGAGTACGTCTCAAATATACTCTATAGATCTTCAATTGCTTTTGCAGCCTTACCTACCATTACACTTTAAAGAGGGGAAAATGTGTACAATGTAATTAGCAAACTAATAACATCGGCAACAAGACTTCAACAATTTCCTATCGAAACTAAGACTGTTAGTTTGCAGCCTCCTCAAGCAACATTAAACAATGACCATCGTATCATACTTAGCATTAACTAACAAGTTAATGAAAGTCACTTATTTTCAACATCCAATTTTAGAAAATTCAATATCAGTAAAATGAAAGCTAATCTCAGAATTATCTATCCATTTCAAGTAGCCAACAAATTCAATAGCACTAAAAAAAGAAGTCGTCTATCCATTACCAACAAGATAGCTGAAATTTCAAACTAGGCCGACTTTCCATTAACGAATTCATATCAAACCAGTACATGAAAATTCAGGATATTACCTCTTTCATGTTTTGATGTGGTTCACCTACTAGGATCTGGGACCTTGTGTGGATAGTTTATGGGTTGAAAATTACCTACACCTTTGTTTGGTGTTGCTTGGAGGACGAAGAAAATCTGCCAATTACGAAGTTTGGAACAATCGAATTGGGGGAAAGTTCTGAAGGAAATCGATTTAGGGCTCAAATTTAGGATTTAGGATAATGGATTGATGGATTTCAAATTTAAAGTGAAGGATCGTGTTTTTAAATTAAAATTGCGTCTAACATGGCCTGGGTTTCACTCTATTGATTGCCACATCAACTGCCATCAAGCCACATAAGACTGTTTCAAACAGCTGGGGTGCTGAGTGATGGATGGAGTGGCTCGTTTGTAAGTTCAATGACCATTCAACAGCAAAAGAAAATTCAGTGACTATAACGTGACATTGTGCTAAGTTTGGTGATTAATGAAACATTTTACTCGACAACCACTGTGGGTGTATCAACTCTCATCTCCTATCGAAATAGATATCCTTGGTTGAGGTGACCCCATGAGGACGTCACGCACCTTGACAGGGGTTTTTTCGATGTGAAAAGCATCATTTTCGAGGGAGTGATGAGGTGACCCCTATCGGGGTATCACGTGCCTCTGTTATCGAAATGGACATCATTGGTTGAGGTGACCTCATGGAGGCGTCATGCACCTCGGCAAGGGCATTTTCTAGGGTGGAAAGCATCATTTTCGAGGGATTGATGAGGCAACCCATGTGGGAGTATCACGCACCTCTCCTATCAAAATGGACATCCTTGCTTAAGGTGACCCCATGGGAATGTCACGTACCTCAGTAAGGACATTTTCCAATGTGGAATGCATCATTTTTGAGGGACTGATAAGGGAACCGCTGTGGGGATATCACGAGCCTCTCCTATCAAAATGGACATCCTTGGTTGAGGTGACCCCATGGGGGCGTCACGCACCTCGATAAGGACATGTATTTGCAAGAGCAACAGTGAAGTGACAATTGGTTCATTCTATTAACAAAAATATTTACATGACCGGAGTTGGCCTTCACAACTTCTCTACTGATAATACTTCCTCAAATGTTCAATATTCCAAGGATGAGGCATCATTTTTCCTTCCAAGTTTTCAATCTCATATGTTCCAGGTCAAACTTCCTTCGTAACAAGATACGGCCCTCCAAGTTCGGCCCCAATGTTCCTATTCCCGATTCTTTTGAGGATAGAAAAACGTTTCGGAGTACCAAATTGCCAATGCGAAAAACCTTTTTCTTTACCTTGGAATAATCGTAACGCATCATTTTGCGTTGGTAAGTGGCGAGTTTCACTTGAGAATCATCCCTCTTCTCCTCAAGGAGTTAAAGCTCGAACTGTCTCAGTTCATCATTGGTCACCTCCTTGAAGTGTATGCAACGAGGTGAAGGTACGCCAACTTCTATCGGGCTCATGGCCTCAGCCCCGTAAGACATCGAGAATGGAATTTCCCCGTTTGCAGTCCTACTAGTTGTCCATATGACACAAAGGACTTGGGGAGTTCATCAACCCATACACATTTTGAAGCGTCCAACTTTATCTTCAGGGTAAGCTTGATGGTTTTGTTAACCGCTTCTACCTACCCTTTTACTTGGGGATGATGCGGTGTTGAGAAGTGTTTCTTAATCTCGAGCTCATTGCTCAAATCTCTGATCTTATTTTCAAACTACTTTCCATTATTCGAAACAACAGAGTGGGGATGCCAAACCTGCATATGATATTCTTCCAAAGAACTTAGAAGTATTCACTTCGGTAATCTTAGTCAAAGGTTCTACTTCGATCCATTTCGTGAAATAGTCAATTGCTACGATTGTGTAGCATGCATTCCCCCTCCCCCTAGGCAGTGGGCCTATGAAAGCAATTTTTCACTTAGCAAATGGCCAAAAGCTTAATACAACTATGAGTTCTTGTGAGGGTCATTTTTGCACATTGGAGAAACGCTGACATTTATCGCATTTATGTACAAATTGTATTGAGTCCCTTTTCAAGATGGGCCAATAATATCCTTATTTGAGGTAACCCCATGGGGGTGTTACACACCTCTTCAAGGGCGTTCTCTATGGTGGATGGTGCATCCATAGAGAGCATCATCCTTGATGGAGTCAGAGGCGATCCGAGTGGGGGTATCACGCGCCTCGTCGATCAAAGTGGACATCCTTATATGAGGCTGATGCATCTCTATGAAGGGCTTTCTCCATGGTAGATGGTTCATCCATGGAAGGGGATATTGAGGTCTTGCATATCCGAAGTGCCTAGGCAATGATGAGGCCTTTGTATGGCCGAAGTGAATAGGCAATGATGAGGCCTTGCACAGTCGAGGTGCCTAGACAAGGATGAGGCCTTGCACAACTGAGGGGCCTAGACAAGGATGAAGGCCATTGTATGGCTAGAGTGAGTCCTTTGTATGCCGGAGTGAGGCCTTTGCATTCCTCAAATATCACCCATTTTTCAAGAATCTTCCCTTCATGGCATTTTCTTCAGAGGCCTTCTATTTGTAAAAGAGTCTTCCAATAGTCTCTTCATCAATAACCTCCCTTTTAGAGGGTTTCTTTATTCATGGCCTCTTCTTCAGAGGCCTACCCTTTTTTAGAGGGTCCTCTTATTCAAGGCCACTTCTTTAGTGGCCTCTCACTTTCCAAGATGATGCTTCTCATGTTGGTAGCCATTTGAGTCACTTCAGTAGTTAGTCCGCAACAGTTCTTTTGCCCTTTCGACATAGAAGATGGGGCCTTTTGTTTGTGACATTATTCCGGATGATCTCTTCTTCAGAGATCTCCCTTACCCTCCTTAGGTTCACTTCTTCATTGCTGGGACTCGTTGATCTAGAGTTGCAAATTCTTTTCTTCCAAATAATGGAAACTTTGTTTAAGGCTTCCAGTTGTTCTTTCTTCAAGAACAAATCCCCTTTTCAAGGGGAAATATCAAACAAATATCCCGATAAACTTTTTCTTTCATGAGAAACTAGTGGTTACAGTAATGTTCCCACAGACGGCGACAATCTGTTGGCCGCATGTCGTGACCATTTTTCGGGGTCAACAGGTTTTATATACTAATATTGCTTATTGAATTTAGCAACAGAAAATTCTATTATGCATACTATTGATTTGGACCAATTAGAAAACACGTGCTCACGTTTGATATAAAGAAAACCAATATACAAATTAGAATGTGTAATACATAAGTTCTTATATACTATTCATAATAGTTTGTTAGTAGTTTTCCAACAGTGTTTGTGATTCCTTAAATATATTTGGTTCACTTTGTTAATATGAGTATCAATTAAGTGTCTTGTTTCCAATTTTGAAGAATAAACAGGTTTACTATTTTCTTCAAAATGAAGTTGGAAGAATAAATAAAGGTGAAAGAAATTGGTACCTCTACATCCAATGAGGATTGCAGGAAATTGGTTAGTGTTGGAAATTTTGATAATGCTATGGCAATTAATTATTTTAATATAGTCATATACATATGTGTTGTGTACGTATGAGTAGAATATACATTGAGGGTTGATTAGTTTTTATCAACTACAAAGATCAATATTATATTGTGATACAATTGAGACTTATTTTATAATGAATTATTATATCTTTGGAATGTGGGGTGTTTAATACAGATACACCTTATTATTCTAGCTGAATAAACTGACTTTTGAAAAGTGTTGAAACTAAATTGTAGACTTGCACGTGAAATGCAAGAGCTCAATGGATGCATTAGCTCAAACATGATACCAAAAGTCAATTTCTAAAGTTCACATTTTTATTGTATTATACTTAAATATGTGACTTTGATATTTTGAATTGTTTTAGAAGACTATACAGATGTGCAGATGCAAGTGGAATAGCTTTGCAAAAATATAGTAACAAATTATTATCCAAAATGGACAAAAATAAATTGTAGTCCGAGATGGACATAATAAATCATCTAGGAGAATGAGTTTAAGCCCATAAGGGAGTCACCCAACTCTATTATTAGAGATCCCATGATGAAGGTTCAATGTGGTAGAAACAACCCACATTGCATGACTTGTAATAGCACTATATTATTTGTGCTCATCCCTATGGTGATAATGTTATAATAATGTGATGTTAGGAAGGGTTAAACCCTGAATGAGTACTGAGGTGAGAAATCTCAAGAGGTGTGGATCACACACACCCTTGGATAACTCACCTACGTAAGAGTTGTCATGATGTCGTGGCTATGGGATTGGGCTATTCCCTAAAGATTCTTACTGGAATCAAGCTTAGAGTGCATGGCCATTAACAGCGCTACCCGCACTGAGCCTAAATCAATACTGTGTGTGGGACTATTGAAGTTTGGCTAAAGGGACTTAATTCAAGGCTTAGTCCATTATGACTCCCTCAAATGGAAATTGTTATTACTAAGTAGGGTTCAAGTTCAAAAACTTTTACACTATAAAAGGGACATGAAATTTCATTGTTTGTTTGACAAGAAAAAAAATACAATTTGATCGACAACTTGAAAATACAAGTTAAAAGAATTATTCTCCTATATACATTTTCATACTATATTTCTATAGTTTTTGGCAATTCGAAAAAGGCTCGTTCTTTATCTTCCTGTGATAGTGCCCATAGAAGGAGAATCGGCCGTAAGCCACATGAATTTTATCTTGGAGTCGTATAGTTCCGAAAGAACCCGTACAAATGGAAGGCAATATGACTTTAGACAGTGTCCTTGACGTGACTCTCGAATGATTGAATGTCTAACTCTATCTACTTATTTTTTATGTTTATTCTTATATTTATACTTATAATTGAATTATATTTATTAATGTTATGTTTATATTATTTAATTAATTATGTTAAT
>CAIGRS010300861.1:0-12231 GCA_903798395.1 Fraxinus floribunda
ATAATAACATCCATTTCATGGTCGAAATAAATAAATTCTTAACTGACAAGTATAAACAAGTGGTTTGTGAAAAAATACATTAGAAAAAATTTCATTACTTAAAGGTTAGTTAGTCAAACATGTGACATTTAATACTGTTCAAATAAGTCATTTATCTTTAATTAATAAATAATATTTATTATATAATAAACTAATTTAATTATAAGTGAGCTCTTTAAACTTAGTTATATGTGCGTGTGAAATAAAACACCTAATTTGATAACGAGTTATTTGTATATCATGAAAATGAAAAAATAAATATGTGATTATTGTAGAGTTTTAAACTAAATTTGAATAACTGAACATTGGGCTTAGGTTGGGAATGAAGTTAGTTGGGCTAAATTAATTTTTGGGCTGAGCTAAATTCCAATTTGGGAAGATTTCATAACTAAGATGCTTAGTTTTACAAATTTCAAATTTAAGAGATTATGTTTAAAATTTCATATCTGAGATTTTTTTAAAAAATTAATTAATTAAACATATATTTTATTAAATTAAGGTCACAATTTCATATAATTTTGTCACAAATTCTAAATAATTGGTTACAAATCACAATTTTTATATGCACAAATAATTTTATGGTCACAATTTGTTCATCGATCACAAATATATCAAATTAATAATCATATATTATTTATTGGTCACAAATCACAAATTTTATAAGTCACAACTTATTTTATGATCACAAAACATCAAATTAATTGATCAAAAATTATATTTATGTCACAATTTATCAAATTATGTCACAAAATAATAAATTTTTAGATCACACAATATATATTGGTCACAATTTTTCTGTTTCATTGGTCATATATTATTTATTGGTCACACACTAACCAATTTATTCGTCACAATCAACCAAATCATTTGTGACCACCAACAAACCACCGTCGCAACAGCCTAAACCACCGTCGCCAAAACCACCAATATCACCTCCCAACAACAAAATCATCGTCTCAAATACCGTAGCTAACATCACCACATCGCACAGATCCATCGCGCACCGCACCACCCACAGCCACCAACAAAATTCTCAAACCCGCCACCACCATTTGCACTTTCAATACCCTACAAATCATCCTCCATCTGACCACCACAAAATCAAAAAAAGAAAGAGACGGAAAACTTAATTTTTGCAACAGTCGCGACGATCGGCCTTGTCGACCGAAACCTCCGCCACCGTAGAATCCAATAAAGCAACCGCCACCCAAACACCACCACCACAAGCACCACCACCACCACAGCCCCCATCTACCACCAAATGAAAACATCCCCAAAACCACATCAAATTGTGGAGCTACAAATCCCGGCCATGGTGGGCCGACCACAGCCACCCAAACACCACCACAACCCAACTACGATGCCCTCACGACTTCCAGCAACCAGGTTTTGCTGTAAGTTCGCAATAGTGCCCGAAAGTGTCGGGTAACAAATAGAGAGAGAAAGGAGAGAATGAGATGGATACCGCACACAATGGCCCGAACTCTGCCTCCAACATCACCGCCACACCTCTACTTGCACAAACACCAAAACCACCCCAAACCACCATCACAAATAGCATCAACACCACCACCACACNGCACACAATGGCCCGAACTCTGCCTCCAACATCACCGCCACACCTCTACTTGCACAAACACCAAAACCACCCCAAACCACCATCACAAATAGCATCAACACCACCACCACACCCCAAAGCAGATTCATCATCGCCACTGTTGAAAACCACCCGCCGCTCTTAAATCTCCTTACACTGGATTACGCCGTCGCTGCCACTCGTGTCACTGTGGTGTATGTGGTAGTCGCGCCGATGCCGTAGAGAGAGGAAGGAGAGAGGGGATAGAGATGTCGAGAGAGGATAAAATTAGTGCTTGGGTGGATAGTGGTGAGTATATAGATTAATTTAGTTTTTAAATATTATTATTAATCTTTAAATGTTTAATTATGTTCTGATTTTTGTAAAAATAAACTTTAAATCTGACTTTTGAAATGTTAACTTAAAAAGTCTGATTTTATGTAATTTCCACTTTTTATTTTCACCATGAATTTGGGATAAGTTTTCCATTTTTTACAAGTCAATTTGCTACAGGGCCATCCGCCACTGCCTACAGATCCATTTGTATTAACAATGTAGACATATACACACATTTATGCATAACTTGAATTGTCAATTACACAATTTTATCATACAAAATGGGACAGATCCTAGATTTCTTTCTGTCTAAATAAACTGTACAATCTTGTGTACCTAATGAAACAGTGTTTTTAACTAAATTTGCAGAAACCACTTAAGAGATTGATTTCAATACCAACATCTCTCCTAATGGCTAAACTTGGACCTTAATTACTAAATTTCTTTTTCTTTTCAAGGCAAGGACAGAGAACAAGCACTGATCACTTTTTTCATCCTCTCAAGCTTGTATCAATCACGAAATATTAGCTGCATAAGACATCAAATACGCAGTATGAGACAATACTGCACACAACTACACGTAAAATCTAAACTTTTTGGGTTTCTTTAATCTTCAGTATTGTTAGGCCGAGCATTACCAAACATGGTTATAGAACCATGTGTGGGTTTCATGCAGTATTCTCACTTTCTCGCCTCTTCAGTGGCCACTCCTCCTCCAAGAGCTGACATGATTCTCCCATATTCCTCTTTTTGTTAGCCCTCTCTTCTTCTAAAATCTGTTTCAAGAAAAACTGAAGCGCATATGAATATGCTCACAAATGCAAACTGGTATCAAATTGTTACTTCAATGCATACCATTTTGGCAATGCCTTGCAAAATCTCGATAATTTCAGAAAATTCGGGTCGTAAGTATGGATCGTGCTGCCAACACCTTTTAAGCAATTCGACTACCTTTGGATGAGTATGCCTTGGAATTGATGGTCTTAAACCCTAGAGTTTACATAGAAGAAAGTTACCCGAAGTCATTAAGATATTTGATATTTCTCTGAGTTCGTTCACTGAAAAGAATTAGCATTGGAGAGACGAGAGGAATTCATTAACCTTTCAATACAATTTCATTTATTAGATATCATGACTAAATAATTCTATTTGCAGTTCACATCCAGAGATCAACGCATTCTTGTGCACGTTGCTATCTGGAATAAAATTTCAACAAATCACGTCCAGAGTGCTCTTTTCTCTGCAAATTTCAAATTTCGAGCATTTTTAAAACTTGGTTGGGCAGAAACCATGACCTCAGTAGTTCATAAGCAATGCTCACAACCCTTCCATCACTGATACCCCCCCCCCCCCTTTCACCCCCCTCCCAAGTCCCAACCCAGAGAAAGGGAGGGGAGGGAAATTAGAAAAGAAAAAAAAAAATCTGAAAAGTGACAATGACAAGGAGATACCAATATAAAGGCGTGAATGAAGAAATAGAAAATCGATTTAGAACAGGCTGTTCACATCCTTTAATGGGAAGATACCTTCTGGACGACACCAACTGCTGCCTGCAATGGGGTCAAGTGCACGTATGGAAGCTGTCATATCAAAGCAAACAATAACGATTTTTTGAAGTGGAGAAATCACTAAATTGCAACTTAGTAGCAAATATTACTGACCATAAAAAGAGAGATATCAACCAGTTTCAAAAATGACAATGTGCCTCGGGTTTGTACAGAATGGATAAACATAAGAAGTAAATACAAGACTCGCAACATAATACAACCTTTCCAGTTAGCATTTCCCACAGTAAAATTCCAAAGCTGAAAACATCTGCCTTGTGATTATATGGCCTGTGTTCAATAACCTTCCAAGCACCAAACAATATGCATAAGTTCGAGCGCAGTTAGAATCCTTCAAGGACATGCTGTTTATCTATGCAATTATGCATGAACGTAGTACTTTTTATGTGAGTAAAATATAAAAGTATTTGCACTAAATATGAAAACAAAAACTTCAAAAAATGCTCAAACATGTTTGGCAAAAAATATCACTTGAAAGTAACTTTAAGCTTAGCCAAATGTTCTCGTCAATCACAATTCTTATTTTGAACCCAATAGGGGATCATGTAGTTCGTCTATATAACATATCAGACTTCCACATTTGCAATTCTAGAGGTCAAAGCAAACTAATGGAAAATAGCCCATATTCAATCATGCCACTTCTACCCTAATAAAGTCAGAAAGAACCTCCGGAGCCATCCAGCGGTATGTTCCTGTTTCGGCTGTCATAACTCCAGACTGAAGTTGCATCCGAGCAATGCCAAAATCAGCAATTTTAACAACCTGCATCACAGAATTTCAGATCTCACAAACAGTGATGGAGATGAGCTAGAACTTGATAGTATTTTTGAGCGTGTTTGATAAATAGTATTGGACAAATTGTACATGACAATCTTTTATTCTTTAATACTGTCTGGTACAGCATACCGAATAATGTTGACATGGTATTGAGGCAACATTTCTCACAGGAAGATTTAATATTGGACAGGTGAATAGATGAGATAAAAGAACAAAATATGAAGCAACTCAAGATTAATAACCACAAATAGTATCAAGAAATAAGCATACGAGTGTTGCGTTGAAAAGGAAACCACTTGCAGGCTCACTGAGACTTTATTTCCTTGGGTCTATCAAAAGAATTAAATGCAACAATCAATACATTCATTTGCAAGAACATAAATTTCTTACCTCATTTTCATTCATCAAGAGATTGGCAGCCTTTAGGTCCCTATGGATTATATTATTCTGGTGCAAATAGCTCATTCCCTTTGAAACATCAATTGCAACATTCAGTATAGCTGGAAGCTTCAAAACACCCTTCCGTTTGTGCAGGAAATCATACACGCTTCCGCCAGACATCAATTCTAAAAAGAATCATAATGAATCACATAGTCCTTGACGTGAATACACCATAAAAGACAACGAAAATATATATATATATATATATTTCTTTTTTTTTTGGGGTGGGGTTGCATCATGGCATAACATGCAAAGAGTGCAGCTTACCAGTAACAATACACAAAAGCGGAGGTCGTGTGCATGCACCAATGAACTGCAAGATATTCTTGTGCCGAACTTTCCTGAGAATAAGAGAGAGAGCTCAGAGAAAAGCATGAGTTGTCCAAAATCAAGTATCATCAAGAATATGCCCTAGTTGAGGAGATAGGCAGCTGATTTTACCATATATGCGAAATTTAATGGAAGAAAAGTCCCAACTCCCATGCAAGACAGAGTTTCTCAACGCACTAAAATTCTAAGATTGATCCTCTCACGCCTTAACGAAAATAATATAGGGATTGAAGATGACAACTTCCTCAAGACTCGCCAAGTTTTATTCATGAAATTGAGCACAAATATTCTAAGCTCCTCAAATCCAATCCCAACATCCAAGAATCATAATCAGCATAAACATTACTTATAATAAGGTAGAAAGTAATTTGTGGGGATACAGAGTTACTGAAAATTAAAGAAGTCTTCTTCTTGAAACACCTTATACATAATTTATCAAAATTTCATTTAAAAATTAAGAGACAACTCCTTGAATGTAATCACGGGAATACAAGCATGCACAAGAAGAATGAAAGAAACCTCAATATGAAGACTTCTTTGGCAAACTCCCTCTGCACATCTTCATTAAGGTGCTCAACTTTAAGAACTTTAATAGCTACGTCCTGACAACGAAATATACCTTTGTACCTGTGTTGATAAAACATATATAATACTGGTACGAATTGATATTGTCAGACTCAAATCATAAATCAAAAGAGTAACAGAACTCACAGGTCGCTGTTTGATCCAGTGGCAACTTTTTGTTCAAATTTCAACAGATTGGCATCAATTTCCCAGACGTCACTCCCATCAGAGGGTATGTCCACATGGTTACAGGGAGTCATGGTACCAGTTTGTCTCAACTCTCCACCAGGAGATATTAGTTCTTGTTTAAACCCAGACGGCTTCTGCAGTGCACTTTTAAACATAAGACATAAAGGGCAGATATCCCAAAAAATTTAATGTGTGTCCAGTACCTCAACATTTGAAATTTCCTTCTCCAGTATACTTCTGAGATGGTCAGTTCTCTAAGAATTGCATGATGAAAGCAAGTCAACCATTTTGTAACAAAAGAGAGGCAAGATTTTGGAGGAGATGTGTAACTTCATATATCTGCTTAAATCATCTGTAGCCTCTCCTACTTCCTAGGAGTAAAATCAAACATTATTTTCTAAGAATTAAGTACCTCGTACACACAGCCATCAACGACGAAGACATCCAAGGAGTAACCATCATTTGTGGAAAATGCATGGGCTTCTTGAATGTTCAATCCGATCTCAGACATCAAACAAGTCAACTGAAAATTTAACATAGACCAAAAGAAATTATTTATGTAATTGGTCAATGATCCTAATATGATCTCAATGAAGAAAGAACTGGATTTTAGAAAACGATTCTGTACTGATTAACATAGACTAGTCATACTATGCACAAGTGGCCAGAGACACTAGAGAAGGGTGGTGAAGGCAAAAATGAATAACTTATTAATTTTGACTGAAATATTTATTCATTACTTGAACTTTGAGCATCAAGACAGAGAATATGTAATATACCAGATGCATAAGCCCATGATAAGATTATGAATGAACCAATTTATGTCAGAATCGACATTAAAAGTTTATCCAGAATATAAGACACTATGTACTACCCACTGTTTCATGGAACAAAATAAATGGTTCAGTGAGGGGAAGGAAATTTTAACTAACGTAGTGGTGTACAAAATTCCTTCTTCCACAACAGCACAAAACTTCGATCAATTTGTGGGACCAGAAAGAATGAGTAAGAAATAAGGTTGTAGTGCAGCATAAGTATGTAAGAATTCACAGCAGTCCTTAATGCATATTTTCTTTACAGTTCAAAATAAAGTGCATATTTTCTTTACAGTTCAAAATAAAGGAATTACCTGAGTAAGAAGTTTGGGCTTGTCATTTGTTGAAATAGTTATTTCATACAACCGCCTGCAGAAATGTAAAGTTATTTATACATAAACAATGAAGTTAAACATTTCCTTGTCAATGTTGTACTGAAAGGCTAAAAGTCTTATCATATCAAAAGATGTAATCAAAAAGATTAACCAAAAAGTTAAGAAAATCTCAATCTGGTTCAAACCTTTTGTTATATTAATGAAAATTAGATTTCCTACTCAAAGAACTACTTCCATCAGGGACATCAGATCTAGTGGTTTCAAATACAAGTTTAAAATCTGACAAGAAGGATATTACAATTCACGTTTTAGCTAATCATGCCCCAACCTCACATGGTGATCTGAACCTTGAGCATCCCCTCTTTTTATAAAGCTTGAATGAACGGAGTCACCAGCATTTCCATTAGGGGCAGGATGAACCTAAATAAGAGAGTGTGTCAATTTTCATTTTGCCCATTGAAGTTGTAAGTCTACAAGAAATGGTGACTGAGGAGTCGATAAACGAGAAAATAAACATTTAAGACTGCAAAATGTGGTGCATCCAGAATTATGGACAACACAGTTTGTTCTGCTTAACAGAATGAAATTCAGTGACTAGAATTTGCAGGGCAGGGGGGGTAGGTTTCTTCAGATTGCTTAATTGAATCGGAATTTGAAAACGCAAAAATATGTACATGCAAGTTAATTTTATATTCTTCGTGGGCAAAAATTGAGATTATACAAAATCAGGAAAGAATTTACAGTGTAGAAGACAAAATTGAAATACAAATAAGTTAACATGGCAATTATAAGATTTTATTAGAGTTGCCCCTGCTAAAGTTGGAGATCTAGATCACGAAACCTTCCCAATCCGATTCAAGTTTGTCGGATCAGATATGGTGGAGAGCAGGAAAACTCTAGAAACTTCGGTTGCATTGCGTAAAAATAATTGTGAAAATAAAAAAAATAAAAAAAACGTGTTGTCCTCAAATATTGATGAACCATATTGATGTGAACATAGAATTCTCAAGGTTGAGCCCTTTCGTAAGGAATATCAACGCAACCCAGAAGGCAATCTAGAAAAATATTGATCTTTGAGTGAATCAAGAATGATAATCCATGTAATATACCTGCATAAAACGGACTTCAACTGCAGGGTTGGTGCAAGGGTTGCGTGCCATGTGCAATAATTTCTTGTGCATAAGGACATCTTCTGCCCTCTCAGTATTCACATCCCATGCGTAACTACAATATCAACACAGCAAAATAGTCGTCTTTCCTCTTATTTTAGGCACCAAAATTTTACATTCTGGATATGATATTCCAGTTATTTTGTGTGGTTTTCATTTCAATCAAAACAAACTTCCAAATTACATAGTACAGTCACTTCTATTTCTTTGAACATAGTGTGGTCCATACTTAACCTGTAGTATGGTGCTCGGCCACTGTACTGACCGAAACATGAATAATCATGACAACTCCCAACATGTATATTAAGAGGGTGTTTGGTAGAGATTAAAATCAGATTAAAATTGAAAATATAGACGTTATTGTTGATTTTTATTAGACGGGTGGGACCCAATAACGGCCATATTTTCAATTTTAATTGGATTTTAAGCCGTACCAAACAGGCTCTAAAAATAAATCCCAAACATAAAAAATGATGATTAACCAATACCAACTTGTTATAACAAGAAATGCTAAGTGCACTTTCTGTACGCAGTTATTAATAGATTTACTATAGAATAAAATGATTTTTGCTTATTTTCCTTTGGCCATTCAATCCATCTTACCAAACATGCCAAAAGAGTGTAAATTTCTATGTACCTGGACCACTTCTTATGCACATCTGTTTTGAAAAATAATAAAGTTCAAAAACACGCATTAAACTGAACTAGACTTTTCATATAGAACAGCATGTTTCGCTTAGTCTAAAAAAATTTCATGCCAAGCATATTTGAATATTTTACTTTTTCTCTTATTTTTAATCCAAAAGAAGCAACTGTGAAAGTATAGTCAAAATCAAAATCAGAAACTTCTTTATTCTAAACGAATATTTATTTTAGACTAATAGGGCCGTAGGGGCCGACTCAACATGAACAGCTGATACTCCTGCTGGTATTACTTTATAACGAACAGTGCGGTAGGGGCCGACCCAACACGACCCGATGATACTCCTATGTAGTAGGAGTAGACTGAGGTTGGTGTTAGATTACGAGATGCACTCTCATATGCCTTTCGAGGCTTCCCCCTTTGTGAAGTCAACATTCAGGGGTAAGAAAGCAGTACCTCACCTCTTTTTGTTGCAAAACTTACTTTGTTACTTATAAGTAGATTTACTTGAAATAAACTGTTTTAGCTTAGCCAAACACGTGAAACTGAGACATCAAATGTCAAGAAAAACAAAGAATTCAACGAAATCAACATAATTTCTTCTCTTTTTGAACTCCCACTTTCCAAAACAGTTCAAATTCATCCAAAATGAACCATAAAACGAAAAAGATAAAGAAATACCTAAGAGGAAGCATACTAAAATGAGACCATAAATCAGCTTCGAATTCAGGGCTAAAGTCCTCTTCACTTTTCAATTCTCGTAATCGTCGGAGCACTTCGTAATAAACTTCAATTTTCTGTCTCTTTTTCCGGCTCTGAATCGGCGACCACTCCGATGCTCTGCTACTACAACTCTCGGTATCCCCCATCAATATTCCCTAATCCAAAATTAAAGAATATGCGGTTTGATTCAGATTCCAAATTCTAATCATTTTGTTATTACATATAGAGAGAGAGAAAGAGAGACGGTGAGGAGTGATCAGTGATGTAAGCATCCGTGTATGTATGTATCTATGTATGTATTGTGTTTATCCATGTATTGTTTATAGCATTTTGCAAGAATGAAAATGAAAAGGAAACAAAAGGGCAACTGGACAATGGAATGCACCACCGTTTGTCATTTGTGTGTATCGACGTGGATTCAAACGAGGCCGACTAACTTTGCTAATATCACCCCCACGGCCCACCCCCCTCTCTAACCTTAAATTGTTCGGCTTTTTTTAAGGAAAAAAAAAAAAGATGTTAGTTTTTCGAGGATTAGAAAAAAAGTTTTTTTGAGATTTCGTTTGGCATCACTTTTTAAAAATCAAATAAAGTTTTTTAGATTTAAGGATGTGTTATGTATTCAGTAATAGTATAGCGATGGAGAATATGTGGTTAAAAAAGAAGGAAAAGTTATTGATTTGATAGAAAATATTATTTTATTGAAAATGTGTGATTGAAAATGAGTAGAAGATTGAGAATGAAAAATTTAATAGATATCAAACAGGGGCTAAAAGTTGCTTTTGAATTCGTTTTACTAATTTTATGAAAGAGTTTCTTCTAATTAAAAGGGTTTTTAAAATAAGCCAGTTTAACGTGTTTTCCTTTAAAAGTACTTTCGGAATTTTCAAACAAAAATTAAAGTAGTTTTCCCAAAAAACCCTTCTACAAAAAATAAAAATAATGTCAAACGGGGTCTTGAGAGAGCTGTTATAGAAAATTGGTCTAACGAAATTCTATTAAAAATACTTTCTGAATACGTAGCTCTTTTAGAAATTAGTTTCTAAACAAAAATTAAGATAGTTTTTTTTAGAAGACTCTTCTTCGATAAGTCAAAGTCAAAATCAAAATTATATCAAATATACCATTTTAACATATTTTAGTTTAAATTTATTGAGGTTGGCATGAGGAACCATATGCTATTCTATGTATTCATTTCATTCCATTTCCATGTAATTCAAATTAATAGTCGAATATTGAAATTAGTATTTTTAAATAAAACACTCTATATCACCATAGCATAAGATTCCACGACAATTTGTATATATATATTTTAAAAGGAAGAACAAGACTCCCATCCACCCACTCCCTGTCTTTTTAATCGATTATATCCATATCAAGATGAAATTTTCGATTAGATTAATGTAAATATTAAATTCAACGACAGCGACCTACCTCCAATTTTATCCAATGACATTGTTGGGTTGTCTCTTTCCCAACTTTATCAAATTTTATTGTATTCAAAGTATGATTAAAGAATGTGCAATTTGATTAAACATTTATGGAAATTGTTACCTTATCCATTGAATCGTCCCCATTTGTACTCACAAAACTTTTTATGGCTTTTAAGTTGGATTGCACGATGCACGTGAAGTGTTGGTCTTCATTGGTGTAATTTCCACACATTCAATTTTAAAATGCACTCGATTGAGATTCAACGTGTAAAGTAAGATGAATCAATATATCGTAGTTTACGAAAAATCTTGCTCAGTAGATCTACTTCGTGAGCCATACTTGTTTCGAGTGTTGGATTATCAAAAAATAATATTTAATAGAAGATTTAACCCCAATTTATAGGGAAAAATTCGTACGTTGAACAAGATGTGGCTTAGCGTCATTAATTAAATTACTATCAATATTAATTTTATTGAGTTTAGTAAGTGTCATCATTTGCTATTAGTGGTCTTATTCCTTTCGAAAGTTTGGCCAGTTCACTCAAACGAATTTAAACTTGTGAGTTTCAAGATTTATAGAGATGTGACAATATCTCATTACCTATATGAGAACTCTTCTCGATCCTTGTAATTCAAGGCGAACTTTTCTTGTTAAAGAGATTAAGGGGGTGTGAAAGTTTTGTTTGCTTGTTTAAAGTTTCCACTCCTTTCCATTTTGTTGTCCTCTCATGACAAACTTCATTTAGAGTGGGAGAAAATGGAAGGAGAATAAAAAGAAAGAAGAAAAAAATAGTTCACATCCTCCCAAAAAATAAGATTGCACCCTAGCCCTTGAGGTAGAATCTCTTGTAATTGTTTGGTTCATTATGCTACCATGACATGCTCTACGTCGCATGTTAATATGGCAATAACCAAATGATATTGCGGTCATGACTTATTTAGTATTATGGATTATACTGATTACTACTGAAAGAAAAAACAACAAAAAGTTATTTGCTGTAATCAAGGGCGAAATCAAGAATCTTATCTTGTGGGGGGACACTAAGACATTTAACACGTCTAAATGCAAGTGACACCACCGTGGCCTACACCACCTATAGCAGTCGGCTGTGGCAACTTAATTAGTAGAGATAATGAAATTCGAAGAAAACAATAAAATTACTTATTTTTATTACAAAAAGTTTTGTTATTTAATAAAAGTAGTTAATTTTAGGTTAATCGAACGTAAAAATAGAATAAAATATTGAAGAAAATGTAAAATGAAATCGATAGTGATTTATTAAAAAAAAAAAAAAA
>CAIGRS010300863.1:0-12428 GCA_903798395.1 Fraxinus floribunda
CTGAGATAACTAAAAAAAAAATTGAGTCCAAAAACAAAAATTTAGCCCAAAAGCCCAGGGTGGGCCAGTGCCCACCCTGGGCCTTGAATGGCTCCGCCCATGATTGGTATGATGTATCCAGTTTAATCTTGAACTTTTCCAAGGCAAAAATATCATTATTACACGATTTGACCCCCTCATTATTTTAACTAATATGCCCTTAGCCATATCTTTACACACTATACAAATCAAAAGGAAAAAATGTAGACAATTAGTTAGAGTAACTGGCGTTGTAGCAAAAATAAATCCCTCTCAACTGCAGTAGTTCATCTGAACGAGTTATGATAAAAAGGTATTTTTTGGTCCCAAAAGAATGCAACATTACGAGTTGGTTTAGTTTGGTTCTCATCAAAATCAAGTTGAAGAGATTATACTCATTCCCAACGGCATGACTTGAACTCAAATCTATATTTGTTGTGACATATTGAACTATCGCAATAAAATCTTGACAGACTATTATAAAATGGATATTCATTTTCAATAAAATATTTGAGTGCATCTAATATGCCATAATTGGACACTAATTACGTAAAATAGACCAATATGTTGTGTCCTTATTAGGGCAATATAGCCCTTGAAAACTATAGAAATCAAATTGGACACAAACCGTCTAAGCACTTACCTATTGCCTATTGGACATATGATACTTGTCCTAGTGGAAATATTAATTTTAAATGTTCAAATTCATTGTTGCTTATTGCTTGTCTAAGTCGTCTATTAATTTGTAATTTAGATCATTAGCTTCGTGAATTATGGTCGATAATTCTCGATGATAGTGGATATATGTTTTAATGAAGTTAGAATACACTACACAAATCGATTAATTTTTAATAAACAACCAAATTAACTTACACAAGAAACTTGTATGTAATCAAACGCGTTTTGCTTAAATTTCACGAGTCTTGGTCAGTAGACATCATTATACGTGTAGGTCATTTTCATTTGTTAAAAGATTTCGTAAAACATTTTTGTATAAAAGATCATGTCTAGCAATGAGCATTTTTTGGACATGCACATAAAAAATTAGTTGCGGGCATTTTTTCATGATAACTCAAAACTAGATTAGAATGACTCATTAGGTAGACACTCAGACTAGACCAATATTTCACAAATACAAGATCTCTCTTCAACTATAGCACACGCACGGTTCACACAAGAACCAACTCTCAAACAATAGAGGAGAAGCAACGGAAGGATCGCAATGCACTTTTACAAATTCATCTTCATTTATCTATTAACATTCTTTAGGACGTCATAAAGGAGAAGACAACAGCTGCATTGTGGTTGAAATTGGAGCAATTGTGCATGACCAAATATTTGACCAGCAAATTGTATTTGAAGCAGAGGCTTTATTCTCATTGCATGGTAGAAGGTCAGTCACTGAAAGATCATCTGGCCGTGTTTAAGGAGATTGTCGCTGATCTGGAGACGTTTGA
Source organism: Fraxinus floribunda (assembly GCA_903798395.1). Classification (NCBI taxonomy): domain Eukaryota; kingdom Viridiplantae; phylum Streptophyta; class Magnoliopsida; order Lamiales; family Oleaceae; genus Fraxinus; species Fraxinus floribunda. The sequence goes on from CAIGRS010300863.1 coordinate 1,476, forward strand.
TTCGTTTTCGTCATTTAGGGACACAATTCTGTACAGTTGTGACACATTCACCATTGAAGAAGCATATGATGCCTTGTTCTTAAAGGAGAAGTTGAAGCATCTAGTTGGAACTGGTTCCAGGAATGATGTAGCTCTTGTGGTGATTCGTGAAGAGGCAAGTCGAGGGTGGATTTCAACAATAAGTTCTGTTTTTACTAAAGAAGAAAGGACACATCAGGAGGGATTGCGAGAAGTTGCAGGGTAAGGGTAATTAAGCTACAAATCGTGGAAGGCAATTAGAGACTTCAGGTAAAGCTGACATCGCAGAGAATTTTGTAAGTGAGGGAGATCTTCTGACTATTTCTGACGTGGAATCCAAGCTTGATGAGGAGTGGATTTTGGAGCTTGTGTGTTTCATATGAGTCCCAATCGGGATTTGTTTGAATCATATGGAACGGTGACGCAAATGGCCGTTGTTATGAAAATAAAGAATCTTGTCGGGTAGCTGGTATTGGGAGAGTCAGATTGAAGTTTTTGGATGGAACAATCAGAACACTTGGCTAGGTTCGACATGTTCCAGACTTGAAGAAGAATATCATCTCTCTGAGTACCCTGGATTCGAGAGGGTACACGTTCTCTGGTGCAGGTGGAGTCCTGAAGGTTCGAAAGGGTGTCTGTGTTGTATTAGAGGGGCGAAGAAAGTCTCAGTTATACATCTTGCAAGGTCGGGTAGAATCGGTGAAGAAACATCAGCACATGTTTAGTACCATAGTGGATATACAGTTTGGTATAGTACCGTTGAGAGTTGGTTTTAGGTCTATTTTGAAGAATACTACTCTGTCGAGTTTGGGGGATATGGGTAATTCCGCTTTGCCACCACAATCTGCGGTTCCATTATATTCAACGGCTAGAGAAAGACCCAGTGGAAATAGGTACGAGGATGTTGATCTGGTGTGTTTCGACCCTGTTTGGTAAATCTTGAATTTTGTAAACCTGGGGGTTTCGTTCATTTGTGTCCATGTTTGGATACAGTGGAAGAGGAAGAGTACTTTTGAGTTTTGGAGAGATTTGATTCAGTTTGAAGAGTTTAGTGTGTTTTCGCCGCAGTCGGACTTATTTTTTCCAGTTGGAGAAATTTTGGTTTCGTTCGTTGCACCGAGAATTTGTGTCAAGGTGGAGAATGTTGGGTTTTGTGACCCAAATTCGGTCCAAATCGGGTCTAGGGTTTCGCATTTTGAAGTATTGAGTTTGAAGATGTTAAAATAGGGTTCAAGAAGGAAAAATAACAAATTGACGGCACTGGACGGTCGCTCGACTCACGCTCGAGCGAGAAGAGCAAAATTGGAGCAAGGAAGTTGTGGCCCGTGCCCGCCTGATGCTCGAGCGACGAGTCGTAATTTTATTTCCTTATTTTTTGGATTTTACGTGATTTTTGACCTAGTTTCCTTGATTTAGGACTTTGGACGGTTCTCCTATAAATATTAGGCTCTTCATTCAGTTTTATGAGACTTTAGTTATAGAATTGTATTTTCTCTCCATTGATTGTCATTAATAAAGTATTCGGTTCCTCTGCCAATTCATCTTCTTGTTTTGCTCTCTCTTTATCTTGTTTTTCTTTGTGCGATCTATACTTTATATCGCGCCATATCCTCTACTCAAATTCCTAACAATTTTAATTGCATGAAAGGTTCATAACATTTACATATTATCACAATTATGTCTCAAACTTTTTTTCATCTCACTCTTATTCTCAAAAATATAAATTACTCCTGATTATTGTTTGAGAATAATATTACCATGAATTTTGTTAATTACACTACAATTTTTAGCATTTTTTATTTACTTGAATAGCCTTAAGTAAAATTACATAAATCGAATTTTAATAAATTTATCACACAAAACAATTTATTGTTCCACCACAATCATAAACTTAGGTTTTTCTTTCTTTTTCCTCAACAACCGTGCCATAGCTTTTTCGTCGACGGCTTCTTTGTTCCTCGACTATGGAAAAATCATAATGATGTAATTTGTTCAACAACCCAACTAATGGTCTGTCGCTACATTCGAAATGCAAATCATTGAGTCCTGTGTCCAAACAACATAATATGAAGTATAAATATTACATTAAAGGAGAAGTGAAACAGTTAAATTACTCCATTTGCTTCTGTGAAAGAAATTAAAGAACAATTCATGGAAAGTTTATAAATATGATTAAAAATCTTTTTAAAAGATATGCATCGTGAAGTTAAAGAATCCGAGATATGTATATCACCGAAAAAAGAAAGTACATTACATGAAGTATGAGTATTACCCAAAAGGAAAGAGACATGAGGAAGATACATACACAAATATATATGAGGAAGATATACACGAGGAAAGGGACATGGGGAAGATATACATACGTTTATACATGAGAAAGATCTAAAATCAGATATACATACAGGTATACATGAGGAACCATTAAATGATGATATGTACATAACATTTATTTTCTAATGAGTTGAACAATTAATGTTAAAATTAACAAAACCCTTTCGTGTCATGATGTACTCTAGTACATTCTTCTTCTCTTTTGATTTCTTGACATGAAATTCGGACTGCTTTGGCCTTATTTTGCAGAAAATTATCAGTGATTGTGACTTATTCTTAATTCTTCTCTCTAAGAAACTTCAAAACTGTGAGGCAATATTACTGATACAAGGGATTTACATAAGCAATCCGGTACAAACATGCTTAATGTACAATGTTTGATAACAATTTTGATGACAACATGTCACGTGGTATGTTGTCAAATTCATATAGATTAGACAGTTTGAACTTTGAGAAACAACTTGTTTTTTTCAATCAATATTTTTTTCCACCTCATACGTTGCCAAAAATATTGTCATCCAAAATTGTACAAATAATTTAATCCCGATCGGTAATGGTCGGTAACAACAATATCCACAATTATAGCCTAAATATAGGAAGCTGAAATCATGCAAATATAACTTTTATAATGATAGAAAATAATAGTGAATAAGTAAGTATTATTTGTTGCCTTTCGAAATGTGCGAATAATAAATCACTTTGAGTGTTTATATACCGTTTATAAATATAAGCCAAATATAGACTTAATTTTAAATGATTGGGATAATAAGTGGCTTGCGAATAATGTTTAGGAATTTTTAGGCGGAAATTTGGTGGCTATCACAAAATATGGGGATAGTAATTAATAGTTTTGAATGCGTGATAGAAATTAAAATTTAATTTAATTTTGTTGGGTAATAGAAATAATTTTAATTTACTAAAAGTATTTCCTAAATAGAGGTTTTAATTTTCCCAAAAGCATTGGAATCAAACAAGGGGGTAAAACTGTATGGCGGTTGGTTACGAGCAGAGGTGGGGAATCGAAAGTATAAAGCTTCTCCGACCTCTGGTTCAAATCCACCTGTGACGAAATTTGACATGACGAAGAAGAAACTAACGGAGGAGGGTGGTGGCAACAATGAGATTCTGGTACCAGACGATGATAATATGTTTACTGAGCATACAGTTGTCAATAGCGGAGATGGAAGGATGGTGCTAGATACGTCATCGAAAAATTAGGAATTGTTCGCTGAAAATCTGGGAGCGATTGAAGAGAATCAATTGAATGAGTCAAAGGGGGGATTGCATGCTGATTCTAAGGAGAGCGGAACTATTTTAGGCAACATGCAGTGTGAAGAAGTGATAGGGCCGCCAATTGATCAAATGGGCTTGGACCAATTTAAAATACCAAGCCCAAACAAAAAAGCAGAGCAGGGAACATCAAATGAATTAAGTGATTGTAAAGCCCATTCAAACTGGAAGAAATGAGCTCGGGTAAGTATTACCTCTCCAAGTCTGCTGTCTGTGACAAAAACCAAAAAAAGACCTAATGGTGATTCTGAGGGAGAATATGTAAAGAAGAAAACGAATGTGCAACACGGCATGGAGAGGGACATGACCCAAATTTCGAAGTTTGAGTCTGTTGATGTTCAATCCAAGGACCTTGTATCGGCAGAGGCTGTCTAGCAGCCCTGCCGGGACCAATGAGTATCCTAAGCTGGAACTCCCGTGGGCTTGGGAACCCATGAGGAGTTCGGGTCCTCTTTGATTTAGTCAGGGAACAAGATCCCATAATCTTGTTTTTGCAAGAAACAAGATTACACGAGCGAAAGATGTACCAGTTGAAATTTCGTTTGGGTTTTGAGAACTGTTTTGCTGTAAGTAGCGAGGGCAGAAGTGGGGAAATTGCTCTATACTGGAAAAAGGATATTACAGTTTGTATAAAAAAAAAATTTCACAGAACCATATTCATGCTTCTGTTGAACTACAAATAGACGAATTATGGTTCTTCACAGGAGTATATGGCCCTCGGAAGCAAATCGAAGGATGGAGACTTGGAATTTAATGCGATCCCTTATGGTCCCTAGGTAAACTGGGTGGGTGTTAATTGGTGATTTTAATGAGATTTTGAGCCAAGCTGAAAAGAGTGGAGGGAGAGAAAGACCGATTAGACAAATTCAAGATTTTAGGGATGCTCTTGATGATTGTAACATTGCTGATTTGGGGTTTCGTGGAGATATGTTTACTTGGAGTAACAAAAGGAAAACAAGGGAAACAATCAGAGGAAGATTGGATCGAGGACTTGCAAATTTTAAGTGGAAATCCATATATCCAATGGCTTACGTAAAGCATGGAATTGCCTCATAATCTGACCATATAAAAAATATCTTTGATTCTGCTTGATGACTCGTCATATAGGAAACGAGCTAAGATTTTTCGCTTTGAAGCTATGTGGATAACAGAAAAGGGTTGTCAAGAAGTGGTGGAAAGGGCTTGGAGGATTGGTACGACTACTGATGGAATGAATGGAATCAAGGAAAAAATTCAGTGTTGTGGTGAACTCTTATCTACTTGGAACCAACAACATTTTGGGAATGTTTATAAGCTGCTGACACACGCCAAGCATAAATTGAAACATCTGATCGAGATAAATTCGATTAAAAAGTCGTAGAAGGCACTGAAACGAGCTAGGATGGAGGTGAATAAGTGGCTTGAACGTGGAGAAATAATGTAGAGGCAGAGATCACGGGTCCTATGGCTGAATGAAGGTGACCAAAACACATCATTCTTTCACCATAAGGCATCACATAGAAGAACTAAGAATTTTATAAGAGGTGTACGAGACTCTACTGGTAACTGGAAAGTTAATGCAGAAAGGGATGCTGAAATTTTGGCTTATTTTCAGAATCTATTCACATCTAATAATGCGGGAGGTGATGTACAATTCCTAGACAGCTTGAGGGGGAGGGTGACAACCGAAATGAAAGAAGATTTGGAATCTGCGTTTACAACTGAAGAGGTTAAACGGGCTTTAAATTAAATGCATCCTACCAAAGCTCCAGGACCTGACAGTATGGCTCCTATATTCTTTCAAAAGTATTGGTATATTGTAGGAAAAGAAGTTACTTGTGCTGTGTTGAATGCTCTAAATACTGGTGTCTTCCCTAGATTGATAAACCACACTTTTGTTACTCTTATTCCCAAAAGAAAACAAGCTGAAATGGTGTCTGACTATAGACCGATTAGCCTATGCAATGTAATCTATAAGTTGATTTCGAAAGTGCTAGCGAATCGGTTAAAAAACATACTTCCCATTTTAATCTCCAAATCACAGTATGCTTTCGTCCCGGGGAGACAAATTTCAGATAACATACTTGTGGCATATGAGCTAATCCATTTTCTTAAAACTAAGAGACAAGGGAAGACAGGTTTTATGTCACTTAAACTAGACATGAGTAAAGCCTATGACCGTGTTGAATGGCATTACCTCTAATCAGTGATGGAGAAAATGGGATTTGGCGAGAAATGGATAAATTTGATAATGCTTTGTGTGCGGTTAGGTCTTTCTCTATCTTGATTAATGGAGAACCAAAGGGGCCAATATATCCATCTAGGGGACTTAGGCAAGGTGACCCCATATCCCCTTACCTATTTTTGCTATGCAGTGAAGGATTGATTTCTCTGTTACAGAGAACGGCTCATCAAGGAAAGGTGGACAGTATTAGAATATGCTGAGAAGCGCCAAAGGTAAACAATCTCATGTTTGCAGATGATAGTGTCCTGTTTTGTAAAGCTTTTGTCCAGACCAATACACATATACTCCATTTACTTGAAGTATATGAACAAGCATCAGGTCAAAAAGTGAACAGAGATAAGACAACCATGGTATTTAATAAATCTGTGTCACCAACCATCCAAAGAGAAATTCTGGATTTTTAGGGTATCCAGCATCACCAAAATTATGATCACTACTTGGGACTCTCCTCAATGGCGGGTGGAAACAGGAGGAAAGCATTCTCAGATTTAAAAACAAAGGTATGACAAAAATTGCAGGGATGGAATGAAAATTTTTGTCTCAGGGTGGAAGAGAAATTCTTGTTAAAGCTGTTGCATTATCTATCCCCACATACACGATGAGTTGTTTCAAGCTTCCAATATCTTTGTGCAAAGAGCTAGAGAGCATGATTGCAAAATTTTGGTGGGGACAAAGAGAAGAAAAAAAAACAAAATACGATGGATAGGGTGGAAGAAGTTATGTAACACTAAAGGAAGAGGTGGTATGGGGTTTAAGGATCTTCAGGCTTTTAACATGGCTCTCCTAGCAAAACAAGGCTGGTGAATTCTGCAAGAGGAAAGATCACTGTTACAAGATATATACAAAGCTAAATACCTCCCTCATGGACATCTTAAAGATGCAAAATTGGGAACAAATCCATCATATGCATGGAGAGGTATTTGGGAGGCAAGGAAAATGCTATTTGAAGGTTGTAGATGGCGAATTGGTGATGGAAAGGAGATAAATATTTGGAATGATCACTGGTTGCCGAACCATCGACTATTAAGCTGCCCAGATGGAATTAATGTAGATCAAAGAGATTGGACAATATCATGACTGATTGATGAACACACTCGACAATGAGATATTGAGAAGGTGTCCAGAATGCTCCATCCTAGAGATGCGTATGAAGTTTTACAAATACAAATAGTAGAAGGACGGAACAGACCGGATGTTATGATTTGGGAACCAGACAAGAATGGTATCTATACAGTTCGGAGTGGCTATTGAATGTTTGTGAAGAACAATGGTGCTAGGCAACTCGGTGAGGTGTCCTATGCTGAAGATCAATGAAAAATGTGGAAGAAAATCTGGGAAATGAATATCCCCCATAAGATACGTGTGTTCGCATGGAGAGCTTGCCACAATGGACTGCCAACACTTAGAAATTTACTGGCCGGAAAAGTGGTAGAAGATGCCAGATGTAAATTCTGCAACAGAGATGAAGAAGATATAAATCATGCATTACTATATTGCTCTAGGATTGGACCAGTATTGTCGGCAAAGCTGGGTTTTTCAAAAAATAATTTTGAGCAGCGGGACATCACACATATAGTAAATCTAGTAATAAACAGGAAATTCCTGGTGAACTGGATGAACTATTTATATGCTCGTGGGGAATGTGGTACAGCAGAACCAGTTTATTTTTGAACATAAGATGTTTACTCCACAAAATTCTATTGATCACGCTCTCACAATGGCTGGAGATTTTAAATGTGCACATAAGCAGAGACAGCAAGGGACCCATCGCAGATAGGGGTGGAGTCCTCCTCCGGAAGGGGTCCTAAAGCTTAATGTTGATGGAGCTTTATTTGCGGATCAATGCAGATATGGGACTGGGATGATCCTTCGGGACGCAAAAGGAAAAGTAATTTTCTCAGCCAGTAAACCAGAGAGGGATAGTATGGATCCAATTGAGGCAGAACTCCTAGCGATGCTGAGAGGCCTACAGATTTGCTTACATTTATCCATCCAGAATTTACAAGTAGAAAGTGATTCGTTGTTGGTGGTTCAAGAAGTGAAAAAATTACAGGAGGAATCTTTGGCCATTTGGGGAAACTTGATACATGAGATTCGACAGTTAATGAATAGATTCCCGAATATAGATGTAAGGCATGAAAGTTGTCTATTTAATTCAGCGGCACATTGTCTAGCTAGGAATTCATGACATCTTAATGACTTGGTAGTGTGGTGGAGTGATCCTCCGGATTTTGTTTCACACATTATTGAACATGATGCATTGATGTAACTCTTTTAAAGTTGTTTTAATGAAATGTGCTTTGTTATGAAAAAAAAAAAAGCAGTTGGACTTGGACGTTATATTAAAAGTTCTCTCAGAAACATATTTAGAAAATTAAAAGTTACCTATAGAAACCACCTATGAAAATGGATTCAAAAACGAATTCTGATATGAAGGGATCTGATTAAGTCAATTGTTGTATCTTTTTATAAGATCCACAACTTTTCAATCACACGTGTTAACTTTTATCAAAATATTTTAAAAATCTAATTTTAATCCACACTAAACACAAACAGATATTGCAACTCGAACAGCTTTATTGTAATGGATGAAAAAGGCCACATTCCGTTCAATAGTACACAATCAAAATACAAGCATATTCACATACTGAAAATTTTAAAAAATGCAAAATAATTTTGCAGACGATTTTTATTGATGACTATCTTTACATACAACCACTCCATTGATCCGAAAAATGCAGACTTGCACGAATTGTTAAAGTGCCATAGCAATGTAAAATCCTGGAGTGATGAGTTCGTCCTCTTCTTCTGGACTTTCTCCGTTGAACTTTGGATCTAGAGAGCTTTCATCTCCTGGACACGGTTTTGTAAGTGGAGGTCCACAAAGTCCTGAATTTCCCACGTATGCTGATGCTTCAAAAGTTTGTAAATGAGCAACGAATGGAATTTTGCCTGACAGATTGTTATATGACAAATCCAACACTCCGAGCCCGTCCAATTGAGAAAGGCCAACAGGAATACCACCAGAAATATGGTTTCTCGACAAATCTAGAAAATCCAAAGACCTTAATTGTCCAATCTTCACAGGAAGGAGCCCACTTAGGTTGTTTCTTGAAAGATTCAACGCAACCAGACCCGTAAGACTTGTAATTTCAGGAGGAATTTCACCAACTAAAATATTGCTCGAAAGATCAATGAGTTTCACCAGTTCAAGACTCTTTATGTACTCGTTTTCCTGTCCTTTCCATGTCACTTTTGCACCCTCAAAGTGATCATATCCCGATGATAGAATGATTTTATCCCACTCAAACACCCCTTGATGAACCATAGCAGTGAGGTTGCTTAGGCATTTCGGTATAGCACCAGAAATCTTGTTGGAAGAGATGTCTAGGACTTGTAAAAGAGGTAAATAACACAAGTTTAAAGGAATGGTACCAAGGAACTGATTGGAACGCAGATTTAGAACGACCAATTTTGACAAACGATCTCCCAACCATGTAGGTATTTCACCAGTCAACTTATTTTCCGAAAGATCAAGAAAATGTAAATATGTACAATTCCTTAGTGATGTTGGGATTTCTCCGTTAAAACTGTTATTTTGTAAATGTAAAGAAGAAATGTTATTTGGCAAACGAATCTTTCCCGAGAAATTATTATGTGCCAAATTGAGAAATTCTAAGCTCATCTGATTTCCAAAACAATATGGAAGTTGCCCTGACAATAGATTATTGGAGAGATCAAGATAATCCCAATAAATAGGTTTACTGCATAAATTAGTAATTGAGCCCCAGAATTTGTTATTTGAAAAGTCCAGTACTGATCCTTCAAGAGGCAAACTTGGTAATAAACAATTAAATTGATTAGAGCTTAAATCTATGTACGTAAGGTTAGTGGAAAATTTTGAAGATAAATCAGGAAGGATGCCGTGAATGTTGTTATGTGATGCGTTAAAACCATATAATGATGGAGAGAGATCCCAAAACCAATCAGGTAAGGGGTCATGAATTTCAGCATTAGAGATGTCAAGATAATGTAATTCCTTCTGTGTGTGAAGCCATGCGGGAAAATGTGGCCCGAGTTTGCAACCCCTCAACCGGAGATACATCAGTTGAAAGGGGGGATTCCATCCGGAGCTAAAATTGAAAGATATATCTAAGTTGGAATCCAAATTTAAAAATTGTAACCGGGAGAGACCAAAGAAATGGGCTTCTGTGATTACACCTTCGAAACGATTTGTACCAAGATCCAATGACGAAAGCGTAGAGAGGCTTCCAATTTTTTCTGTCAGAGTCCCATTAAAAAGATTGTTGCGAACATCTATGGTTATCAACGAGGAAGAGGATAAAAGACCAGATATTGACCCTGTAAGTTGGTTATCGGATAGGAATAAATTTATTAAACTACTCAGATTCCCGAAGGATGAGGGAATCCCACCGTCAAGTAGATTATCCCGTAGAAAAAGATCCTCAAGTGATGCTATGTTCCCAATAGCATTAGGAATAGGACCTTGTAAATTGTTGGAGCCGACGTCAAGGGAAATAAGACTACTGCTGAAGTTAAACAACCAAGGGAATACCGAAGAAGAGGGGAGATTATTACCCATAAGAGAAAGATCAGAAAGAAATTTAGAAGCATTGATCATTGAAGGCAAGGGATCCACGAGCGGAGGTAGGTGACATGATGACATGTGTAACGACTGGAGACGAGTTAGTTTACTCATTGTTGGTAACCAATCAGTTGCAAACGTGAGATTAACGTCACTCAGGTAAAGGTGGCTCAACGAACTAAGTGTAGAAAGCCAATCAAGGTTTGTGCTTGTTAACATTGAATTACCTGAGACACTAAGAAATTGCAATTCCGAAAGGTTGCCGAGGTGATGCGGAATGTGCCCTCTTAAAATAGAAAAGGACAGATCAAGGTGTTGTAATCTACCAAGGGAGCCAATGAATTTTGGAATTCGGCTACCATAGAAATCGTTGTGACTGAGGTCTAAATAATTCAAATGGCGTATTTCAAGCAACCATGAGCTGATGTTACCTCTTAGAGGGGTGTCAGAATAACCACCAAGATCCAATTCAATGACATGACTA
>CAIGRS010300895.1:0-10024 GCA_903798395.1 Fraxinus floribunda
GGTTATTTGGACATCACTAAAATACCCAACAACTTCGAATTCATTCCATTTGGGGCTGGAAGAAGGATTTGCCCTGGTATAAACTACGGCTTGGCAAATGTCAAGCTTTGTTTAGCCCAACTTCTTTACCACTTCGATTGGAAACTCCCTAACGGGATGAACCCTAACGATTTAGACATGGCCGAGACCAAAGGATTAGCTGTATCAAGAAAAAATAGCCTTTTATTAGTTCCCACATCCTATAATCCTCCCATTGACGCCTGATTAATCCCAAAAAAAAAAAAACATAGGTTTAAATGGAGTTCATTTTCTAGATAAGCTTCACAACTTGAAGACTCGTTCAAGACGTTAATTTTTTTTTTTTGGTACCCAGGTATTCCAGTTTAGCCAAACTAATTTCCTGAACCACCAGCCACCGACCCCTCAGTGACTAGCGGAGGTAAATCGTGGGTTATGCCCAAGTTGACCAGGGTTCGAGCACCCTTTATACTCCTGACCCCAAGGGAGCCTTCCTCCATGGTTATTACATCACCAAACTGCTCCAACCAATATTGATTATTACATCACTCAGCTGCTCCAACTAGGAATCGAACTCCCCACGCTGAGGTTGCAAGTCCAGCAATGTCTTTCCTTTGCCAACTTGGATGTGCCCCGGGGGGCCGTTCAAGACGTTAATTAATTGGATTAATCTATGTGTACATAGATATACACATAAAGATTGACATAATGCAAGGGGGGTGAAGCCCATACTACAGTATCATGAATCTCACCCTACTCACATTATGTCAACCCATATGTGTACATATATGTACAAATAGCATGACTAATTAATTTCCTTTCCTCGTAAACTATTAGTCAGGCCAAGTCTTTATCTTATGATATGAAGTTCAATAAAAAAATAGTTTTATTTGTCCTATGTTTAATGAAAAATCTTACATCATATGGAAAAAATAATCACAATCTTACATTGTTTTTTTCTGCATCTTATGTCTAAATAATTACAAATTTTTTTATTACATAACGTGTCAGCTAATTACTTTCCAACATTTTTTATTCTTAAAATGCTGACATTAAAATTGAGATAAAAAGAAGACTAAAACAAAACACATCCCACTATTTATGCCCCAAATTGTTGTCTTCCATAATGAAGATTTTGTTCAAAATTTGATCATCTCCCAAATTTCCAGTAATTTCTTCATTATTTTCCATCTCAATCTATTACCATTCTTTCTTGAATTTAAACCATAACAAAAATGCGTATAGTTGGTTCCATTCAAGAATCGATTATATGGAGACCCCACAACGCTGTCTCACTCGATCGGCTAGCAAGATGGCGGCTGGAGGATAACAATTCTTGTGTACCAAAAATCAAATATACAGAAATACCCTACTATTGATTAACTTGTTCAACCACACATTTTACTATTTCGGTGGAAACAACAAAAACAGAGATCTAAGGGTTCGTTTGATTGTAAAGGTGGAAAATGGGTAGAAAGAAAATGTTTTATAGGGAATTGAATTGTCTAAAAATTATTTTATTGGGAATTGTAATTACTTGTATTTGATTGGTATAGTTTTTCACCTGAAAAATGTTGAAAGTTTGGTTCCATTTGGCTTCGTTTTTATGGAATTGTCCATTAAAGTAATAATTTTTTCTACCATTGGGTCTAGAATTTGTTTCAATTGCCAAAAAAATGGGAAAAAAATTTATCATACCGACTACCATTCGTTTGACTTTATTTTGCATGAAAATTGTCAATAAAAGTGATAAATTTTTTTACCATTGTGTCTAAAAAAAATTTCAATTACCAAACAAAAAAAACTTGAAAAATGAAAAACCACTAAGAGTGTGTATCCATTAAAATGATAATTTTTTCTACTATTGAGTCTAAAATTTGTTCTCATTGTCAAAAAAAAAAAAATTTAAAATTTTTTAAAAAAAAATTTACCATACCGAATATCATTCGTTTGACTTTATTTTGCATGAAAATTGTCAATAAAAGTGATAAAAATTTTTACCATTGTGTCTAATTTTTTCCAATTACCAAAAAAAAAAAAAAAGAACCCCTGGAAATCAAAACCAACCAAAACAACAAAAATTCTTTTTCCTCAAGAAGCTGGAAAATGTGGAAATGTGGAGGAAAATTTTTGCTATCAAACGGGTGCAAAAGTTGGAAAAAAAAAATCATTTTCCATGAAAATTTATGTTTATCAAACGGGGCCTAAGAGGGACACAAAAATGCATGGCCTTAAAGTGGATTTTGAAAAAGAAAGAGCAAGTCAAACCTCATCAACAAAAGGATGATGCATTTTTAATGTGCTTAACTCATTTTATATATATATATATATATATAGAACTTTTGAGCAAAATATTGCTATCAAAAATCATTCATCTCAAATAAATTTATTTTCAAAAGATGCTATTCAAATCCATAGAAGAAAATTTAAATATCTTCATGTGGGATTGGTTCAAGTTATTGTTAAACCATTGTTAGACTTGGTTTAGATATTCCTATTCTCTTAACTCTCAAAGATAAGAGACTCCTCAAATTTGAACATTCATTACTTTTTGTTCTAGAATCAAATCTAGAAAGTGGTCATATTCTTAAAGCTCTTACTCTTCATATTCAAACAAAAAATTTCAATATTAATGATCGTTCAAAATCATTAAAAAAAAAAAAAAAAGAACCCCTGGAAAATCAAAACCAACCAAAACAACAAGAATTATTTTTCCTCAAAAAGCTGGAAAATGTGGAAATGTGGAGGAAAATTTTTTCTATCAAACGGGTGCAAAAGTTGGAAAAAAAAAATCATTTTCCATGAAAAATTATGTTTATCAAACAGGGCCTAAGAGGGACACAAAATGCATGGCCTTAAACTGGATTTTGAAAAAGAAAGAGCAAGTCAAACCTCATCAACAAAAGGATGATGCATTTTTAATGTGTTTTAACTCATTTTATATATATATAGAACTTTTGAGCAAAATATTGCTATCAAAAATCATTCATCTCAAATAAATTTATTTTCAAAAGATGCTATTCAAATCCATAGAAGAAAATTTAAATATCTTTATGTGGGATTGGTACAAGTTATTGTTAAACCATTGTTAGACTTGGTTTAGATATTCCTATTCTCTTAACTCTCAAAGATAAGAGACTCCTCAAATTTGAACATTCATTACTTTCTGTTCTAGAATCAAATCTAGAAAGTGGTCATATTCTTAAAGCTCTTAATCTTCATATTCAAACAAAAAATTTCGATATTAATGATCGTTCAAAATCATTATCATATTCTTAAAGCTCTTAATCTTCATATTCAAACAAAAAATTTCGCTATTAATGATCGTTCAAAATCATTTACTTTAATATATTGAATATATTATAAGATTATGAACACTCAACTTAATATTCGAGCTCTTTGCTCATCTCTAAGAGAAGAAAGCTTCTTGTAGAGGTAAACTCTCTTCAGTCAAATACCATGATTCCTAAAAGGATACCCTAATACCCTAAAAGCTTCAATCAATAAGATTAGAATGCGATTTTGAGAATGTTGAAAACCCAATTCCAATTCCTATTCATACAACTCCAAATCAAATTATTTCATTTTCTGATGGACTTGTCAAGATGATCTTTGATGGATCTACATCAAAAGGTCTTCGAAAGTTCTATTCCTCTAGATCAATAGATCTAGTAATAGATCTGGGACTCCCTTACAATCTTCAAAATCCTCGGAGTCTTTGAAAAAACTCAAAGGTGTTGATTTCAATCCAAGAATTCCAAAACTTTCAACAAGCATATGATGAAGATGAATCAGAATAGCCTAATTCACCAACCTTATCTGATATGTTACCTAATCATGAGCGATTAGATAGTCAATGTAATGTTATTTCTTCTACCATAGATAGAAGAAATGAGTTCAAAACTCATCAAACTCATGTTGTCAAAGATTTTCGTCATACTCTCAAAATGATATTTTCAAAAGATGAAATTAAATCTTTATGGGAAGAATTTTATGATTTTCTTGAAATTTAAGTTTTTATGAGTGGGCACATTTCAAAATATTTGATAAAATGATTTCAAAACCCAAATGTATTTAAAACACACATATTAATAAATAAAAAAAGCGTGGAAAACTCTTTTAGGTCAAACTTTTCAATCTGAACATCATCCGATACAAGACATAGTTATTTCCCATGGAAACACATCAATTATTGCATCACCTCTTAAGAAAACGCATATCTCTGCTGAAAGGCCAAATGATTCTACTCCTACAGTAAAAGATATCAAAAATATTTAATCTCAAAATAATTATATTAATATTGTTTTTCAATCTGTTTGTTCTCAATTAAATAGAATTGAATCTAATTCTAAATCTGAAGCATCTTCATCGAATAATAAGAAGAGGATTTTAGATACTATATATTTTCAAACCTATTGGTCCAAAAACTACTCCTCAATTAAAAAGAGATTATTTATCTTCCGATTCAAAAGTTTTACAAGAACTTGCTTTTCAAGTTTCTAAACTTGGATCTTCTAAAAATATTAATAATATTTATATTTTTGAAGATCTTGAAGCTCAATTTATTGAAAATGAGCCTTCTCAAATCAATAAATTAAAAGGTCAAAATTCAAAAATTTCAAATTATTATTCCTTTTTTTTTTTTGGTACCCAGGTATCCCAATTTAGCCAGACTAATTTTCTGAACCACGAGCCACCGGCCCCTCAGTAACTGGCGGAGGTAAACCGCGGGTTATGCCCAAGTTGACCAGGGTTCGAGCACCCCTTATACTCATGGCCCCAAGGGAGCATTCTTCCATGATTATTACATCACCAAACTGCTTCAAATTATCATTCTTGTCCTTATCTTGATATGCTATATGAGGAAAAGAATAAACCTCAAGTTTCCTAAACAGGTGATGAAATCACCGAATGGAATCTTGATGGATTGACATAATATCAAATTATTCAAGTACTCGAAGATATGTATGTATGTCATGCAACATATATCTTTAGAGAAATTAATTCTCGCACTGCCTTGTGTAATATAATTTGTTGTTTCACCGAGCAACTTAAGCATGGGTGGGACAATAATCATACGGATGATTATTGTTACAACATTGAGTATGCTGTTAATACTCAACATCAAAATGATGGCTTCAATACTCTTGTATATTCAATACTCAAACATTTTATTGGTACTTGTGTACTTCTTCAAGATAGAATATCCAAGATTCTTTTAAATCTCAATTGTCCAAAACCACATGATTTTCGTTGGTATAAAGATATGGTCCTTACTTGAGTTTTCATCCGAGAAGATTGTAATCAATCTTTTTGAAAATGAAGATTCATTTCTGCACTTCCAAAACTCTTTGCTGAAAGAGTTAGAAATTCTATCAAACTTCAGTATAAAGACACAATTTCTTGTGATATCCTTACTTATGAAAAGATTATTAATTTTGTCAATGAGGAAGGAATAACACTATGTAATAATCTCAAACTCGAAGCAAAATTAAAATTAGAAAGATCTGAAAATCATAAAGAATTTGAATCATTCTGTGAACAATATGATTTTGAAAAAACCATTCCTCCATCTTGAAGAATTATTAAAAAAATAAATAAATAAAATCTTTCTCATTTGAGAAAATGATCTTTTCTAAAACAATGATTTTTCCAAAAAATCTTTTCAAAATCATCCTTCTAGATATTCAAAACCCAAGTATTAAAAAAGAAAATCTTTTAGGAAAGAAACTCCTAAAACTTCAAAAATTATTTGTTGGAAATGTAATCAATCAGGTTATTATTCAAATAAATACCCAATGAAGGGAAAGATTAATAATTTTCAAATTGATGAAGATATTAAACTTGAATTTCTAAATATACTCAATTCTAGTTCAGAAGAAGAATCTGATTCTGAACTTGAATTAGTTTATCAACATCGAGAAGACTTTGGCGCTGATATAAACTTTGAATCCTCTAATTCAAATACAAGTCAATGTAAAAGAAGTTTGTGATTGTAAAACAATAAATGTTCTTGCTAAAGAAAAAAAACTTGTTCAAGAAATAATTGAGAAAATTGAAGATCCTCAATTAAAGAAAAGGTTCTCTCTTCTTCTTCCGAGTTCTTTGATAACTCCTTTAATATGAAAAACATATTAAATCGATTTAATACTGAAAGTTCATTTTCTTCAAAAGTCATGTTCTGAATTATGTTCAGAACTCTATGATAGGAAATCTCAAATTTCAATCTTAAAACGCCAAATGAAAAATGTTCGTATGGAAGTTGTTCTCTTGAAAATCAGAAATTTGGAATAAGAGAATTCTAAAAAAAACTTTCAATTCCACTTCTGATGAAGATAATATTTCTCAAACGGAAGACGAAAAATTCAATGTTATCAATCATATTCAACTCCAAAAATGGTATTGCAATATGACTATTGTAGTCAACAAATAGTTCAAACTTACTACTAGAGTCTTAATTGATTTTGGCGATGATCAAAATTGTATCATGGAAGGTCGCATTCCTACAAAATATTTTGAAAAAATTTACTGAACGTCTATATGTTACTAGTGAGTAGTGACAAAAAAACCTCAATATTCAATATAAACTTTCAAAAGATCATATTTGTAATTCAAATATTTATTTCAAAAATATAATTTATTTAGTTAAAGATTTAGATCAAGAAGTAATTCTTGGAACTCCTTTTATTGTTTTCATGCTGATTTAAAATGACTTACTACAAATATTTTGGATCAAGAAATATTTTTAAAATTTATAAACCCTTCTTTGTATAAAGATGTTAATTCTTTAAATAAAGCATCGATTTCAAAAATTATTAACAATATCAATTTTTTTAAAAAAAATCTTATTCAATTTCTCAAAGAAGAAATTAAATTTCAAAGAATTAAAGAGCAATTACAAAACTTTTTAATAAAAGAGAAAGATTCATTTAAAAAAAATGAAAATGAAATATGTTGTACTATTCCTAATGTTTTTTTAGGATAGAAAGAAACATGTTTCACTTCCTTACAATTCTGGTTTTCATGAGTCCAACATTCCTACAAACTCTCATCAAATTCAAATGAACAATGAATTACTTGATCACTACATCAAAGACATCAATAGTTTACTTCATAAAAGATTAATCCGTCTAAATAAATCACGTTGGAGATGTTCAGCTTTTTATGTTAATAATTTTGTGAAAATTGAACGAGGTGTTCCTTGTTTAGTTATCAATTATAAGCCTCTAAATAAAGTTATTCAATGAATTAGATATCCATTACCTCAATAAAAAAAAAAAGATATGTTAAACAAATTATTCAAATATGTTATCTTCTTAAAATTTAATATGAAATCAGGTTTTTGACAAATTCAAATTAAAGAAGAAGATAGATACAAAACTGCTTTCAATGTCCTTTTTGAACAATAAGAGTGGAATGTTATGACATTCGGACTAAAAAATGTTCTTTCTTAATTTCAAAAAATTATGAATCATATTTTCAACAATTTTCAAAATTTCATTATAGTTTACATTGATGATGTTCTAATTTATTCAAAAAGTTTAGAACAACATTTTAAACATCTTCAAATATTTATTCATGTTAAAAAGAATGATTTAGCTATTTCAGCTAAGAAAATTCTTCTTTGTCAAATACGCTTGAGGTTCTTAGGTCATTACATACATTTAGGAACACTTACACCAATTAAAAGAAGTTTATAATTCACTAATAAATTTTCAGATGAAATTCTAGATAAAAACAAGTTTGCAGCATTTTTTAGACTGTGTTAATTATGTTATCGATTTGTCAAAAATATCATGCTACTTTGTGCTCCACTTTTCAAAAGACTACAAGAAATTCATCACCATGGTCCCCCCAAAGCATACTTTGGCTATCCAAAAAGTAAAAACAATTGTCAAAACCATGCTAATCAATTATTGACCTTTAGACTCCTCTATTATTGTCGAAATTGATGCATCAGACACAAGTTTTTGTGGGGGTATTAAAACATATTTCAAAAGAGTCAAATCAAGAACAGTTGGTTAGATTCCGTTTAGGAGTTGGACCGGCCCTGTTTTATGTACTTCAAAATTTTAAGATGATTTAATTAATAAAGAATTTGTTTTAAAAACAAATTGCAAAGTTTCAAAAAGTGTTTTATAAAAAAACATTAAAAACCTTGTTTCAAAATAAATATTTACAAGATGACAAGCTATTTTGTCATGTTTTGATTTCAATATATATATATTAAGGAAAATATAATGTTCTTGCCAACTTTCTTACAAGAGAGTTCATAGAGAAAAAACTTTATTGACAGAGTTGTGAGAATATTAAGAAAGAGATTATAAAAATGGATTCTGCTTCTAAGAAGAATAAGAAGAAAACTTCAATTCATTTACTTTCAATTGAAAATTATATTCAAGGCTCAAAAAGAGGAAAACAAAGTCCATCCTCTACTTCTAAAAAAACTACTCAAGTTTCAAAAACTCTATCAATTTCAACTTTTCAAAAACCTGAAAATTTTCAAAACAAAGATATTTTCAATATACCGGAAACTTCACCTTCACATTTCAAAAAGGTTGTTCAACCTGTTTTAGGAAAATTACCTGATACTAATCATTCAAAATCTTTTCATTACTTTACTAAACCTATTTAAAGGCCCATTCTTGAAATGGAAACTTCATGGGTACATAAATATTCATCTTTAAATGAATGCCTTCAAGATATTTTTCTTTCTCAATTTTATTTTCTGCCCTGAAATATCAAAAAATCAAGAGCTTTTTATAAAACTATCCTTATCAAATCGGGATCGGTCATCGTAACCCATACTGCGAACCCTCAAAAACCCAAACAAATTGATTTTTCAAAAATAAGTATTCAAACGGTATTGTCTTATGAAGATTGGGGACAAAATCCATGGGATGAGAAAAGAATGCGTTCATTTAAAGATGAAACATTCGAATCTCATTTCAATTATTTTGATTACAAAGATACTTGGTATCATGTTTCCTACTTTAGACCAGTGACACACTCCTGATTTATTCTTTTCAACCAATCACGCTCTTCAAGTTTTCCAAAATGGTTTCAAATTTGATTCGAATATTTTGGACTTGACGAGATGATTTTATCTAGTCTTACTTGCCAAGGATTCAAACTCTTCAAAAAAGAGGCAAAAATATTTTTAAATCCTCAAGAAAATATTTTGTTTCGATTCCCCTATAACTTCAAAATTTCATGGATCTTCTGTTGGGACTTTAATCTTATTCAAAATACAAATTCTAAATTCAATACTAAACATATAATTCGAAAAACTCAAAGTTGGTCTAAATTTCACGAGACAAATTGTTGCCCAAAAATCGTTTGTTCATGGATTCAAGAGTAGAAAAATATTAATATTTCAAAATTCTCAAAGAACGAACAAGAGAAACAAACTGATTTTCTTACAAATAAATCAAGATTATCACTTATGTTTTCTCAATGCAAAAAGCTAGAGGAACTAGCAATTATTTTAGAAAAAATTGTTTCTTTGGCAGAATCAACTTCAAAAAAATCAAAATGTAAATCATTTTTCTCTCAAACAAGATCAAGTTCAAAAAACTGACTATACTTAGAGTAATGAAGATGATTGCTTTGGGATGGACATTGACGAACTTATTGCTCAAGAAAATATCCAAAAGAATTTAAAATGACTATACGGACCCAACTATTTGGATGAATACAAAAAATAGGGTTCATGCTTCAAAGAATGTTTTATTTTAATTATGCCTACCACCTCAAAGATTGTTTATACCATCATTCAATACAAAGACAAAAACAAATAATGTCAAAAGAATTTAATAAAGAATACTTTAATAAAAGAGATTTCATCTTAATACACTTTATAAAAGTTGAAGCATTATTTCAAAAAGAAGATGATGTGAACAACTGAGGGATATTATTGTCCTTTAAGACTATTCAAGATGATTCAATAAAAATTTCAAATCCGGAACTTTAAGTAACTTTTCTCCACCATTTTTATCTTTACATC
>CAIGRS010300898.1:0-12187 GCA_903798395.1 Fraxinus floribunda
AGTTCACACAGGGAAAGTGAAGGAGGATGAGAAATCAGATATTTGTTATTAAGAGTCGATTTAATTAAAATTGAGAGGTCAACAATTGTGGCTATCTCACTGTAGCAAAACCAGATACAAATAGGGCAAGTGTGAAAACTCGTGTGACAAAGATGAATAGTGAATTTACGGATGGTTCTTTTAATATAGGAGCGATATATATATATATATATATATATATATAGCGCCAAGATTGAAAAAAAAAAAAAACATAATACATTATATTCTTTGACCCTTTCAAATAAACAAATCTCGAAATTGGTATTTAATTGGTATGTTATCAAAATTAGGTTCCGTTTGATACACAATATTTTTCATGGAAATTTTTTTCATTTTTCAACTTTTGTAGTGTTTGATAGGCAAAATTTTCCCCACAAAATTTTTTCCACCTTTCGACATTTTCCACATTTTTGAGGGAAAAAAATTCTTGATGTTTTGGTTTGTTTTGATTTTCCAAATTCCTTTTTTTCTTTTTGGAAATTGGTAAAAATTTTAAACACAATGGTAAAAAAAAAAATTATCACTTTTATTGAAAATTTCTATGCAAAACAAAGTCAAACGAATAATATTCGGAATGATAATCTTTTTAAAAATTTTTTTTTGAGCAATTGGAACAAATTATAGACCCAATGATAGAAAAATTATCACTTTAATGGATAATTTTCATAAAAACGAAATCAAACGGATACCAAACTTTCAACATTTTTCAGGTGAAAAATTATACCAATAAAAATAATTAATTACAATTTTCAGTTAAAAAATTTTCTAAATAATTCAATTCCCTATAAAACATTTCACCTTTGCAATCTAACGGACTCTTAATGTATTTTGGTACTCTTTAATAAACAAGCGTGAATAGATTGATTTGTGACCCTCAAAAATCTACTACGCAAAATTTGGTGACCATTGCTAGACCCAAAAATTTGTTATCAAGTTAGTGTCATGATAATATAAACAATTAAATTAATCAATTATTGTGCAAATGGATTCAATCTTCGTGCAAATTAATCAATTATTTTGAAAAAGATCTTTATATAATTATTTTCTCCAGTTATCACTTAGAATATACAAAAGTTGGTTGGCTTTTGTGATTACGACAACTACTGTGGTCTTGTTTTCACATATTATAAATTTTAAGCTAATTTGTCCCCACTTTAGTTGGGAAAACAAGTGTATTAACTCTTTATTTTAATTTTCAAGTTATTACAAGAAATAAATTATTTTTTTTGCTTTTATAATCAATTAGGCAGTTTTGTCAAATTAAATCTCTTAGTAAGAGGTGGGACTCTTGTCTTTTTGTTGTTTCTTCCAAAAATGCAAAGTGTTTATTTAAAATTGAGATAATTTTAATTCTGTGCCCCATACAAGATTTTATACTTATATTATGTGAAAAAACCAATTATTGGCTGACATATATGTTTATTGTGGGATGAAAATTGGTAATATTAACATTCACTACGTCTACAGTTCCAAACAAATGTACTTGTACTATATCGAATAGTAATTATAATAATATAAGTTCCCAATGTTCAGGGTAAATTTCATATTGAATAACTTGAAATAAATATAAAACATATTACGGTTATGACTATTCTTATTCATGATTGACATTTTAAGATGTAACTCAAGTGTTAATAGATAAAATACTTTTCAAATAAATATACTAATTTCATCTTTTCTGAATAATATCTATGTCATCCTCCATTTATATTATTGTTCTATCGGAACCTATAAAATGGAACTCCAATAACTAAATGAATTACGTAATAAGAAAACCATGGCCTGGTTGCCCGCTGCAAATTTTTTGAGTTCTTAACTTTGCTACATCTGAAAGAAGGGGTTAAAAATATAAAATCTTCCACGGGATAGTAACCCACATCTAAAAAATTGAAGAAAAGGTTTTAATAAGGATTGTGCAAATGGATCCAATCTTGCGATATGGTGAAAATAGTATCCAGAAGAGAGGGGCTAAGCAGACCCCCCTCCCCCTCCTCCGCCCCTTAATGATTAAGGGTTTAATATTTTTTTTTCCCTCCAATTATCACTTAGAACATACATAATTTGATTGGCTTTCGTGATTATGCCCACAATTTTGTTTGTCTCTGTTTTCACATATTATAAATTTTAAGTAATTTGTCCCCATTTTACTTGGAAAAACTAGTGTATTAACTCTATTATAATATAAATTATGAATCTATAAGTTAGTTAGATGTGGTACTCTTGTCTTTTTGTTTTTTTCTTGCAAGATTTGAAAAGTATGTATGAAATTCATGATTTTTTAAAAGAGAGATGCTGGAGGCCCAGGCTCAATCGGGGGGGCGCCATGGCGCCCCTGTTGCAAATCCTGTCATTGAGCCTGGGTAAGTATCATTTTCCTTTTTAAAAATAAGAGAATTTTAAATTTTTGCAACCCATACAAGATATTTTACTCATATTATGCAAATTTCATTTGATGTGTATGTTTATTGTGGCGTAAAAATTGGCAGCGTTTAAAAAATTAACCTTCACTAGGTCTCTATAGTTTCAAGTTATATGTAAATTAATCGTGATATCTTAACAGTCATTGCAATAATACAATTTTTCAATGATATGTAAATCAATCATGCTATCTTGACAGTAATTACAATAATAAAATTTAAAATATTAAGGGTAAAATTCACATTAAATAACTTGAAATAAATACACAACATATAAAGGTTAGAGATGCTCATATTAACAAAGTTGATCTTTTAAAATAAAACTCAATTATTAATAATTAAAATATGTTTCAAATGTATACCCAAAATTCTATCTTTTTTGGATATCTTCTATTGTCATCCTCTATTTTATGTTAACGTCATATTAGAACCTATAAAATGTACCTTAAGATACAATAATTAAATGAACAACAAAATGTAATAAGAAAACCATGGCACGGGTGAAAATCCTTTGAGTGCAGTTTCAATTCAAGTGTACAAGTTTTGCATCAAATCTGAATTATGTAACACAAAAGATATTATGATTTTTAATCATTCTAAAATTATGTAAAAAGTGTTTGTTTGTAGCAATTAAATTGGCTTTCAACTTCTTACTAGGCTGAACTTCTCTTCCAAAAGATGTAATTTCAGATCTTGTTCTCGAATAATTTTATAATAGATGTGCATTAAGAGGTTAAAGAGAGATCCCTTGAATGGTTGCCCATGTTCTGTCTCTACAGGAGTTGAAATTTAGGTCAAAACCGCATTCAAAGTTGGTTCCGAAAAAAATTTAATCAGAAAAGAGAAACTGGCCCGTCGGATGAAATTTTGGCCTGCATGCACACGCCCGCGCTGTTATTGTCTCTTAGCTCATGATTTTGAAAAAGGGGTGGCTTGCCCTCGCGAGAGGAAAAGTGAATATGCACAGTTTTCAATATTTTTTTTATCATAATTTTCTCTCTCGATATCTGATTGATGTGATTTAAAACGTTTTAGAAATTTAACTCAAAGGGATATAATTATTCTCAAAATATCATTTTTTTCAATTCAAACGTTTTTCATGCGAAAAATAAGACTCGATTTGAGGTTGAAAATTTGAAGCATAACTTGTGCTATTGAAAATTAATTTGTGATAAATACTTTTAACTATATTTTTCTCATTTTACTTATAATTGCATCCCATTGATCCTATCCAATCTTCAATCATCGTTTTATGGTGTAATTCCTTCAATTTACATCGAAATTTATCTAACAAATGAAATATATACATAGCTAAACCACAAATTCATCAAAATCCACAAAAAATATATCATTTACTGGTCGTAACTTTGTTACATCTGAAAGAAGGGGTTAAAAATAAAAGCTTCGGTAAAACACATGCCACCCCTCACCCACCCACACACACTATAAAAGAAAATGTTTTAGCGTAAATGGATTCATTCTTAAGATTATAGTGCTATTAGTATCCAAATAGGAGGACTAAGCCCCTTAATGATTAAGGGTTTAATATTTTTGTAGTATTATTATTTGCCCCAATTATCACTTAAAAGTTAGAATATACAAAAATGATTGGCTTTTGTGATTTTTATTTTTTGTTTTCACCTATTATAAATTGTAAGCTAATTTGCCCCGTTTTACTTGGGAGAACACGTATTAACTCTCTATTATAATTATCAAATCATTACAAGAAAGAAATTATTTTCTTTTCTTTTATAATAAATTAGGAAGTTTTGTCAAATTAAAATCTATAGATTAGTCAGATGTGGGACTCCTGAGTTTTTATTGTTTCTTGCAAGACTGCAAAGTATTTATGACATATTCATAATTGTTTAAAAAAATCAGAGAATTTTAAATGTGCCCCCCCATGCAAGATTTTTTAGTTATATAATTATTGGTTGACATATATTTATCGATGCGTGAAAATTGGTACCATTCAAAAGATTAACCTTCACTATGTCTACATTTTGAAATAAATACACAACATACAAGTGTTATGTTTACTCCTTTTAATAAATCTGACATTTTAGGATGGATCTCAAATCCTAATAAATAAAATACGTTTCAAATATATACCCAAAATTTCATCTAATCTTGTATGTGTCATCCTCCATTTATGTTATCATTATATCAGAACATATAAGATGTACATATGATGCAATAGCTAAATTAATTACATATCGTAATAAGAAAACTATGGCACAGGTGAAAATTTATCAAGTGCGTAACATTGTTATATATTAAAGAAGATGTTAAAAATGAAAAATTTGAGAGGATAGTACACGCATCGAAAAAATTAAAGCCCATTACTAAATTGAAAAGGATTGTGCAAATGGATCTAACCTTGCAATTATTGTGCTATTAGTACCCAAAGTGGGGGACTAAGCCACCTAAATGTCAAGGGTTAATATTTCTTTATTATTATTCTTTGCCTCAATTTTCATTTAGAATATATAAAAATGATTGGCTTTTGTGATATTAAAATCTATAAAAAGTTAGATGTGGGACTCGTCTTTTTGTTGTTTCTTGCAGGACTACAAAGATTTATGACATATATATATTCATAATTGTTTAAAAATTAGAGCATTTTAAATTTGTGTCCCCCATACAAGATTTTTAGTTATACTATGTGAAAAATTAATTATTCATTGACATATGTGATTATTGTGGCATGAATATTGGTAGCATTTTAAAGATTACCCTTCTTTATGTCCAAAGTTCCAAATTATATGTAATGCAGTAGTGCAATCTTTAATAGTAAATAAGATATAAATTCAAAATGTTGGTAAATTGCATATAGAATAACTTGAAATAAATAATATATAAGGGTTAGGGCGACTTGGGTCGATCTTTTAAAATGGAACTTAAAATCATAATAGTTAAAATTTGTTTCAAAAGTATACACAATATTTCTTCTTTTCTAGATATCTTTTGTACGTCATCCTCCACTTATGTTATCGTTCTATCATAACCTATAAAACGTACCTACAATGCAATAACCATGGGCAAATATATGGGGAGACTAGATCGAGCTATATCCCAGCCCAGCCCAGATGCAATAGTAAAGGAAAAATTTGTTTGGTTTTAATATAAGGGCGAAAAATCATTTTTAACCAAGAAAAAACAAAATAATTAATGAAATACTACACACTAATTTATATACAATAAACACTAGATATTATAGAAAATTAAATCAAATTTATCAACACCTTGAATTTTTCTATTTTTTATAACTGAAACATGGTTATAACAACGAATTTCCATATAATTAAATGCATCCCTTGATTAATCGCTTGATTGGAAAAATCATGAAAAATTCAAATTGGAGAAACCCAAAATAATCCAAACCCTAAACTAATTCACTCACCTCGTACACAGAAACTCATCAATGGGTAAAATCGATTCCGGTGGCCGATTGTTAAACTTCCTTTTTTTTTCTTTTTTTTCCAGAGGAACACGACACCACAATCACGCTCTTGAATTTGGGTATAATATTCATTTTCTCCAAATCCCCTCAATCTCGCTCTTTCTCTACACACGTGGTTAGTCATAGTCGATGTGGCTCTGATGGTAGAAGATACCAACTTCAAAGATGACCAGATCTCTTCTATGTCCACTAAGAATATTGTTCGAGACTCTCACCTTCTCGACAACAAAATTTGAATCCTCAATGTTCTCTCTCTCTCGCTCACACACACACACACACGGGGAAAAGAGAGAGAGAGAGAGAGAGAGAGAGAGAGAGAGAGAGAGAGAGAGAGAGATTAGATTATGAGTTTGTCTTGTTACGTGATATGCTTTATTATTTATTTAGGAAGAGTTGCGGAGATTCGAATTCATTCAAGCAGAAGATAAAGGATGTTATGAGGAGGTTTGACCAGTTCTCAAATAAACAACAAAATAAACAAATAATCAAACAAGAAATAACAGTAAAGATAAGAGAATCTTATTAATCGTTGCCCTCAGGCAAAACCCAATAGATTAGTGCCTTAGCCACTAAAGAACAACCACAAGTTCAAGCGAAATCACAACTAAGGTAAAAATGATAGGAATTACGATACTCAGACTAAACCCCTTAAATTACAGTACTCTCAGCATATTCTCAAAATCAAATGTTCACACAAGAACACAGCTTTCCTCACAAGTAGAAACCACTCAAGATTACAATATTGTGAGAGCAGCAAAAATCAAAAGAGAGTTTAATTTTCAGAGAAAATGAGAGTAGAAAGAACTCGAACGGAGCAGAGAGTGAGAGAGAAAAATATCAGAAGCCAATGTACAGTGCAAACCCTATGAACCCTTTTATAAGAGTCACCCAAATGTCCTTCATCCACTACAACAAAAATAGCTTTTTACGGCATATGTTTACGACGTGCAATTGACGCATGCCGTAAAAAATGACTTTTTGCGGCATGCAAAAAATGTGTGCCATAAATGATCAATCGCATAAAGTATTTACAGCGTACATTCTTTGCAAGTCGTAAAAAGTCGCTTTTTACGGCGTGCATTTAATGCATGCCGTAAAAAACCCTTTTTTCATTATTTACGGCGTGTACAAATGCACGCCGTACAAAACCCATTTTTCATTATTTATGGAAAAAATCCATTTTTCACTATTTACGGCGTGCATTTGTGCAAGCCGTAAAAACCCTTGTTTTCGTTATTTACGGCATGCACAAATGCATGCNTTTTTCACTATTTACGGCGTGCATTTGTGCAAGCCGTAAAAACCTTTTTTTTTTCATTATTTACGGCATGCACGAATGCATGGTATTCGATAGATGAAGATGAATGTGAGAAACAACCTTCTTATCCTTCCGTTGTTTCTCCTCCACGATCAAAGTTGCGGGCATCTTGTCAATTCCCAGTAACGTATCATCCAAACCTTGTTGTACGGGTACTACACACCTCTTAACCTACCATAGCGAAAATCTAGTCTTCGATCCAAAAGCGGAATGTCATATTTCGTGGAAGTCATCACGAACAAAAAACCTTGAACAAATCAAACCCTGCGCTCTTGCGAAACTGCTAAACCTAAGCTCTGATACCACTTGTTGTGAAACAAACAAGATACCAGAATCGCTCTGAAGCACTTATTGTGTTAATTATGCCCAAAATCTTTGATACTAATTATTGGGGATTCAAGGATCACGTATCGCTCAATACCACTTGATATGAAACCAGCCACCAGATTGAGATGTTGAAGTTATATGTCACAATAATAAAGTATTTGATCACAAGCAAACAAATAAAAGAAGACAAGAAAATATGGCAGATGAATTAGGAGATTTTATTGCACAATAATAATGGAGAAATATACAATTGATCCTAAAGTTCTAGAAATCTCTTTTCTCACATTTATTAAATTGTATAGAGAAGCCTAATATTTATAGGGAATATGTATGTGATGTCCTAAACCTCATAATAGAGTTATTAATGAAGTAAGATACCAAAAAATAAAGTTGAAAACAAATTCCAACTCACAATGTGATTTCAAAATAGAATTTCAACTTGACATAGGACTCCAATAGCATCTCAAACTGAGTTCTTCTTGACGGCACTTCAATTAGAATTCTTCAATTACTTCAACAAGAAATTCGGGTCAATAAGGAATTATTTCTAGATGATTAATAACATAGTCCAATTTTTCTATGTTGAATTACCACAATTATATAAAACAGTAACAACAACAGAATGATTATGGGGAACCCCAACTGGGTAAGGCACTTTGCCATTCAGCAATCCACTATAAACAAATTATTAACTTACAGTCATTCAGACTTGACTACCATTAGTACTTTTTGACTTTCTAACTGTAATTCCCACAACCCTCTTGGATTGCATGTTCCTGCAATAACTCCCAACTTTATGAATTCATCTATCTCCTTTGGATCAACGAAGAACTCTACGTTTTTCTACAACAGGAACTCCAATCACCTTCCTTTAATCTTTAGAACTCTAACAAATGTTTAGGAAGTAGCTATTTGGTATTTGGATTAAGTGGGTTTAATGTTTTCACCACCAAGAACAAATCAAAAAATTAAGGTTGAAAGTTATGGATGAATTTGATGAAGTAGAAATGAAACACTATATATTCTCTCAATGTTAAACCTTAGAAAAAACGTTCAAAGGAGTACTAGTATTTATACTGTAGGTTTAGAGTTCAATGGGCCGGATGTAAAGCCTTAAAAACACGAATTAAAATTCTTTGAATTACCTTATCACTTGAGTGAGAGCTTCGTGATAGGTTGTCTCTTGAACGAAGGCAAAAATGCAGGAGAGCGAAAATGTTCTGTTTCTACCACTTGAGCAAAGTCATGGCAACAATCTAGCGAAATTACAGCGTCGTTTATTTCTTCTTTCCATTCTCGAACCCTAAATCTAATATAACTCAATTTATAATATCTAATTAGTTTATGTTTCAAAAAAAATAAAATTGAATTCAATATTGTGTGTAAATTAAGGACCTTTAAATTTTTGAGTCCCGTTTGTATATCAAAATCCAAACTTGCTTTGCCAACAATTTTATCCATGGTATCGTGACCGTTGGAATGCAGAACAAGAATTGTTCAAAAAAGATTCTTTAATTCAAGAATTCAAAAATGTTACTAGATATTCAAGTGTGCGTCACAAAAGAAAAAGAGATTTAAAATGTTAAATTCGATAAAATGTGTCGATCTCATGAGGTGTGTGGTTAAAATTAATTATTAATTTTTATTTCAATTGTTATCAACTTTTTCAAATACACTATTCATAATTAGTAAACTAATCTAATTTTTGTGGCATTTTATTAAACATGTGACACCAATAGCAACAGAGCAATACTAACAGGAAATTGGTCGATAATGCTATGAGATATTTCAATTTTAATTTTTTGGCAACGGTTCTTGTTCCGTTGCTGATAACTCTTGTTCTAGTATATAGTATATTTTCAAGAAAATCTATTTTTTCAGTAAAAGGATAAATTCTAAATAAATAATTAGTTTATCAATTAAAATATTTACTAGTCTTCTTCACTTGTTTCACTTGGACTTTCCATAACAAAAGAGAGAAAGCATAGAGAGATAACCAAGTAAGAGAAGTTCATATTTCTGATGAAATTCTTTATGGCTTCGGACGGATTCATTTTTCGGTATATCCCTTGCTATTCCCATGGACGACAGTGCATGATCCAATGTGGCACAAATCTGAGCTTAACGTCATATGACACTTCATTAGTGGTGTTGAAAAAGCTTTGGATCTATTGATTCAGTTTTACACATTAAAAGTTTATGTTTCCACATTGTAGTTGTCATAATATTTGCTCACTACATTTTAAACTATACAAATGGTATCAGAGTTTAGGCTAGTGGTATAAAGTGTTAAAACAACCTGAAAATCAGGTTTGAAGTCGAAAGGGTTCGGGTTTGGTCGAAAACTAATAAACCTAAATCTTTAAACCCATTTTTCGGACTCCAGATGATAAGTAGAATCTACGGCAGTGCGTGAGGACACGCACAGAGGACAAAAGTCTCACGTGTGAAGAGGAATTGGCTAGAGGTGAAAAGATAATTTGTTTCTTAAGAAATATCTGACCACCTAGTGGTGTTGGATTTTAATTGGTGCACTGTAGAAGCATATATAGCCTCGGCCAAAAAGGTGAAGTTGAAAAAGGTTTTATGTTGGCAGCTCGGTGGTGTTTTCTGGAATTTCTGCAGCTGTTGGATAAATTAGGGCAGTTAGTGGAGGATGTAGATCGATAAAGACTTGCATTTCTCCTTAAAATACAGTGAACCAACATATTGGTTCACTCGGTTTGCACATTTTAACACCCTCTCGAATTTACAATTGACATATTATGTTATCTGTTATCATATTGTTATTTGACTCTTATAATATTGTCTATGTGTTACTTGTTATGATATCATCTCTTGTGTCTTCTTGAAAAGTAATTTATACACAAATTGGTTTGAATTTGCATTTGTGTGTGGGAAAATTGGTTAAGTAAAACTTTTTCGAAAAACATTATTTTGCTACCATGGCCTCTCGAGTTGAATTTGTACAATTCAATGGTAAGGGATTATTCCATTTGGAAGTAAACAATGAAAGCTATTTTAATGCAACAAAAAGTTTTTCTAATGATCTTGACGACCCGGAAATATCCTGATGCATTAAAAGCTAAATCGAATGAAATTACTGAGATGAATGAAATTGCACATAATTTGATTATATTACATTTATTTGATGATGTGTTAGGACATGTTGAAAAATATAAGACTACCAAAGAGTTGTGGGAAGTACTTAACAAACTATTTTTGTAAAAATCTCTTCCAAACAAAATACATTTGCTTAAAAACCTTTTCATTTTTAAGCTGAACCAGGAAAAGGATCTTGAATCCAATTTAGGTGACTCTAACAGACTCATCAAGTGTTTGGCCCACAATGATAAGAAATTTAATGATGAGTATCTAGCGATTATACGTTTAAATGTTCCTGAATCCTATAAAGATGTTAGGAATGCTATCGCGTTTGCTAGGGATATTTTGACCCAAGATATTGTGACTGATGCTTTGAGGACTAGGGAGCTAGAGCTTAAGAAAAATTCGAAGGTAGCTCAAGAGAAGATAGTTTGTTTGTTATAGGAATGAATGAATGAGGGAGAACTACTTTCAAAGTAAGAAGGACAGAGAGAAATCTAACGGTAGATCCAAGTCTAGAGATAAGAATGGTAAGAAATATTTTTATTGTGATAAGTTAGTGTATTTCAAGAGAGACTGTAGTGACCTTAAGAAGAAATAGAGACTACAGCAGAGTGTTGATCATAACTTCTTTGCTGTAGGTAATTCACTTGATTGTCTACATGTTATGATGTGTCGAAGACTTTGACACTGATTTAGTTCATGCTCATGATAACATACATGTCATGAATGTTTCTAATATTGGTTTTGATACTGAGTGGATTTTAGATTCAAGTGCTGATGTTCATAGGTGTTCTGTTAAGTCTTGGTTTTATAACTATAAAGATGTGAATCCTAGGAAAAGTATACTTGGGAGACGATAGCACACACAATGTGTATGGTATGTTCCAGGCCTGGCAAGGAATCTTATTTCCTTAGACACTCTAGAAGAAGAAAGTTATAAGTTCAAATCTCATATTGGTACTTTAAAGATTAATAAAGGGTCTCTAGTGGTTATGGAAGGTCCCAATAGGAATTGGCTATATGTTCTTCAAGGTGGAGCCTTAAGCAACAAAGAGTCAGCATTATCTTCTGTTTGTGAAGATAGATAAGATCTTTGGTACAAAAGGATGGGACACATTGGGAACAAGGGATTGAAATATCTTGGTGACCAGAATTTAGTTGGTAAAGATAGTGTTATACCTTTAAGTTTTTGCAAAATATGTGTTCTAGGAATGTTATACAGGGTTAGTTTTGGGATAGGTAAACACAACACTAAGAGGTCATTGGACTACATTCATGTAGATTTGTGGGGTCCAGAAAAACATTCCCCACATGGAGGGAACAGAATTATTTTGTCCATTGTTGATGACTAACCGAGGAATGTTTGGGTGTATCTCCTTAAATCCAAATATGAAACTTTTAGTAAGTTTAAGTCCTCGCTTGCCTTAGTTGAAAACTAAATGGGAAAATGTGTGAAAACTTTTAGGACGGACAATAGTTTATAGTTTTGAAACTTTGAATTTGATAGTTTCTACA
>CAIGRS010300902.1:0-10436 GCA_903798395.1 Fraxinus floribunda
TATTTTAAGATTCACCAACTTTAAATTTTATGTGTTATTTAATACTATACGAACACTAAACTATTAAAATTTATTGAATAATCAGATTTCTTGAATAAAATATTATAAAAAAAAATTATCAAAATTTCAAAGTAAACGTATTTTCCATTTTTATGTTTTCGGAACAATTTCTCCAAATAACAAAAAGAACGCATTTTCGAAAATTTCAAAACACACTTAAAACAAAAAATACAAAACGAATTCAAAGCTCAAAATACAAAACTAAAACACAAAAAGAACGACCCCTTAGCATTTGGCACAAGTAGTTGCTTGACAAAAAAGTAATGTCATTTGTAATCTAATTACTTTAGTCGTCCTACATGTCATATATGTGACGATTAACAATTTGATGTATTAATATGATAATTTTTTTATTGTCTCGTGCATCAATTAATTAATCGTCACATGTATGTCACGCAAAACGATTACGATAGTGAACAATCGCAAATAACATTATTCTTGACAAAATTGAAGACAAGTCATAATCACATGATATCCTAGACAAAATAGAAGACATCATAATTACAAGACATCCTAGTACACGTACATACACACCCGCCCACTCTGTCGACTCCTCAAGTTGTTCCGAGTCCATAAATTGTATTACTTAAAAGAAGAATTGGATAGATATTAGCACGAGCACAAAAGAAGTGTTGTGAAAAAGGCCGATCATTTTCTTATAAAACCCATGCCTGACACATTGTATAAGACCCACAACTTTCATCAACTTTTATCAAAATCTACTAAATATATAATTTTTCAGTAAAACGAAGAAGAAAAATATTGATGCTGTAAATCTGCTAATCTAGGCAAAAGTACGCCTCAGAGCATTGTCAACATACCTAAATGCATGCATCAGATCAGCTGTTGCAAAATTAGAGGATGCATCAAAGCGATTTCCGTGTTAATCAAATAATTTGTCATTACCATTACAAAAACAAATCTTGTTCCAACCAAATCAAGAGAATATCAGTAGTGATACAAGCTAAGGCTATAATTTCAAGTCCATTAATGACCAACAAATACAATCGATGAGGATGCACTGCCATGTAAAGCAGCAGTTGATTTTTGTTGCAACACATTAAACCAAAAAAGAAATAATAATAATAGCCTGTTTTCTGACCGATTTGTCCTATGATTTTTTTTAGTATATATATCCTCAACCCAGGGGGTGTCGTCTCCTGCACATTTACAAGTTAAACAATGAAGCAACAAATGAGATGGATAGAAATTGACCCGGTAATTGTTTCATGTATACAGCAAAAGAAATGCACTCTTAAATATTATAGTTGTCTGCATTAATTGATCCCCCATACATTTGATCATTATGTCAAAGAACCCTGTTTGGCCTCCATTAAAATGAGATTTTGGAGGAAAATGTGTTTTGGAATAGTGATTTTTTAGAGAATGTATGGTTAAAAAATAAGTAAAAGTTTTGGATTTGTGTATAATATTATTTTATGGGAGAATATGTGGTTGAAAATGAATTTTGAAAAAATGGAGCTCAAAGGGGCTATGTGTGGCTGTCTCTCACGGGAGGACATGGTCGCATCGCTAAGATTTTAAAGGGGAGGAAATATGTGGGGACGGATATATCTACCTGGGAACAGCACTATACCCTACTTATTCCAAAAGGCCAAAAAGGTCAAAGAAACAAAAATGTTGTGTCAATACCGTCATCTTAGATAACCAAGAACTTTGAAGCAGAATCCTGAAAAAGCGGAAGTCATATCTGTTACCTTTTTGGTCGGCTTCGATCTTCCTCGTAGTCCATCACTCCACCATGTTCAGAAAAGATCTCCTCGTGCCCTCGGAACTCGGCGTCGGCCTGCTTACAGTTTGTAACTTCTGCCATAATGTAAGTAAGACACATCGACTAACAATCCTGAGCATGATTATAAACTGATTCATCATTTTAAAATATTAACTGTGAAAGATAACAAAGAATAAAATTAATACACGGAGATTGGTTATCAGATAATGCTCTTTCATTTGATTCAGAAGGCATCAGTCAACTTAGTCTATTAGACCAGACTTTCCAAACCTATAAAATATTATACTGAGAACGTGTAGCACTGGCATAAAAAAGGTCAATGGATATGCCTAGCAATGAGAGAAATTATTCGACTTAATTAAATATCTAAATTAACAAATCAGAATAGGC
The DNA here is from genome assembly GCA_903798395.1 of Fraxinus floribunda. NCBI lineage: Eukaryota > Viridiplantae > Streptophyta > Magnoliopsida > Lamiales > Oleaceae > Fraxinus > Fraxinus floribunda. The sequence goes on from CAIGRS010300902.1 coordinate 2,204, forward strand.
CTGAACGTGAAACATAAGCGCACACATATCACATAAGACACACACAGGGAAACTCCATCACACTCCCCCAAACAATATAACATGTTCAATCAGGCACACATTCGGATGAGGAAATGGTCGTGGAGTGTTAAGTAATCTTTGACTAAGATATGTTTGAGCCACGTTATTTTGGAAGAATGTATTCTAGAATAGCAAATTGATGGAAAATGTGTGATTGAAAAAGAAGGAAAAGTTAATGATGTGATGTAAAATATTATTTTACTGAAAAATGTATGGTTGAAAATGAGTAAAAGAATGAAAACGAAAAATTTAATGTGTACCAAACAGGAGCTAAATTACTTTAATTACATCACTGCATATGCAATATACAAACTGAAAGTTGGGAGTTACACGATGACAATAAAACAACAGCGTTAAGAAGATAAGCATGCATAAGCTGACCTTGAAGGATAGTGTCTTCTTCACTTCTTCCACCCTTTCTTCTACTTCCTTTCGGTGCTTCTTGTCCATTTCACTCATATTATCTGCCCATTTGATCTTCTCTTGAATTGAGACAAGAAGATTGTCCGACGTAGACAGCCTAATATATGGTCAACCCAAAATTTTGTAAAGGATTTAGATACACTCGACAAACAGGAAAAACAATAATAACAATAAAAAAAAAAAAGCATTATACAATGGCCTTTTAAAAGAACTCCCATCTCAGGAATGTTGACCACCAGATTAATACATTTAAATGCATGTGTGATTTTAGGAGACAGGTCTCAAATGTTTGGAAATGTCACAAAACTAAAAACAACCAGACTGTTTACTTAAGTCATCTCAGTCTTCACTTCAAAGAAGCTATTAAATCTAAAATAAATAGTTTCATTGGTATAGACAAAAGACGACCAGTCAAAAGAATCACTATGCTACACACATCCACACACAGTAGTTTAGTATCTCCTACATGCTAAAGACAATACACTGGAACGCAATTCAGTTGGTAAGTCCTGCACACTAAGATGATACACTGGAAAAAAATTAAGGCAGTCCTGCATAGTATGACACACTAGAACACAGTTAAGATAGTAAGCCCTGCATTTTAAGACAGCAGACGAGTTATTTGAAATGATAGAGCGCTACTACGATAATTAAGAAATGGATGAAACATTTAACTCCCTCAAACAGAGAAATTACCAGTTAGATATTGTCTGTATCATACTTCCCAATTGTCCTGGCCTTAGATCCCTCCCTGCAGCAAATTGCACCTACAAGTTCACCAGAATTAGAGTAGCTACCAGTTATCAGTTCCGTAAGTTGGGTCTCCAAAAGGTTAAAACATGTGATAAAATTAAAGAAAGACCTCAAAACATCTCCGCAACTGATCCAGCTTCCCTCTGACTATCCCCTGTGTGCAAAAGCAGCAACAGAATCAATATATTTATCATTGCAGTTTCATCTAAAAGTCACTGCCAATATTATGGCATAAAATGTGCAGAAAACAAAAGAAAAGCCAACGGGGGGAAATAAAATGGCAGAAGTTAGTGACACTGAGCACAATAATAATAAGTGAAGGCAATAAAAAGGAAACTTACCACATACATGCAGTCATTAATGAGAAAATCTTCTAACTCACGAACATTTTTTACATCCAACTCCTGTATCAATACATCATAGGGCAATACCTAGGCAAAGGCCAAAGAAATGCTTAAGATAACCAAACAAATTTTGAAATACAAAAATGGTTGCGAAGCCAAGTGATATAATAACGAAATTTGAACGATGAGGGTAAGAATCATCCAAACATAACACAATTACAAGGATGACATATTTCAATTCCAATTCAATTGTTCAATTGAACTTTTGTGTGCAGAAATGTAACCAACCTGAAGCTTCCAAATTTACCAACAAGCACAGAATACATATTTTTGCAAAATTAATCGGGGAAAAAATTGACATTGATCAAATAAGTGATAGATCAAAATATTTACACAAATTTCCATCGAAATTTTAAGAAAGAAATACAGAACATGTCAAGGTATGATACCTTATTTGTCTCAGCCAGGGTAAGCACAGTAAGTTGCTTCAACTTGAGGACTTGATCAGGAACCAATGGTGGAAGACGACTAGCAACACCTGCATCACAACATACATTTTAGAGAAAGCCACGGGGAGAATCTGGCCGCAATTAAACAAAAAATTATGAATATATTCTAGTAGCGCAACAGAATTAATATCTAGTTGGCACAGCATTAATTAGATAAACCATACAGGCTAATTAGATAAACCAGACGGATACTTGTAAAAGAATCATTTAGAATATGTTTATGCAGGCTTTCATTCTGAGGCCTCTCCTCCTTCAAAGAATGGAACAGGCACAATAAGAGTTCTTAAACATGAGAAAGGGAATCTCTGAAATCATGGACTAGCTGCAACAAAATCTTCAGAGATACATTAAAAATGCCAACATACTCCAGAAAAGATCAGCTGGATGAGCAGGTATCTTGTTTGACGTTAACACCAGGAATCAATATAATATTTTCTCAACACCACACGAGGCAGTAGGACAAAATTTATAATTGCTATCTACTTCACAACTAGCCCAATATTTTCCAGTTCTTTTTGCATTTTTCACAAGATTTTAATGGGCCATAGCTATGCTGGAAACTTTGGATCTCTGCATAAATTTCACAGATTTGGATATTAAATAGTAGAGCATGACAAACTCCATAATTTCATTTATATACAGCAAAAAATATCAGACAGTCCTCATTTATGCTATACATGGGTGATTTGCACTTCCCAGTCAGTGAATCAGCTCAGAAACTTCCTATGCTAAACTATAATTTCCAGAAGACAAGATTCACTGGAGTCTAAAATGTACACATGTTTGTTTAAAACAAAAAGCCTATAACAAAATAATTTAGAAGGCTCCACCAAATAGAAGAAAAGCTACTAGAATATGTTGAATTATATCTAAAAAGTGTTTACTAGATTGGAATTTTTTAACTTGCTCATGAAGTTATTAAGCAACTTACATAATGAGTCATAAAATAATTTCAAGCAAATTGATTATGCAAGAAGTAAAATACATTTCTATGCAAGTCATCCATAGAGAAAGAAACCAGGTGAAGAGATCTGAAGATTCATGGAAACACTAAGGGGTGTAAAGATAAGAATACGCCAAGACAGTTGGATATAGAGCAATTTTGGAAAATAAGCTACAGTGTATAAGAGATGGGCCCCACACAAATGTGTGGTTAACTTAAATTATATTATGGGGAATGGAACCCTACTTATGTGGCTTATTTCAACCAAACAAAATTTGGAAGGTCCATTGCCGAACATGCACATAGGTATGAAGAGATCAAAGTTGTCACTCAAACTTTCTAGAACAGCAAAATAACATAAGAAAACTATTTTCGGCAGTGATACTCAATTCAAAAGACCAAATATTATGCCTATGTTTGGTAGATATTAAACTCAATTTTTTAATAAATTTTGATAAAAGTTGATAAAATGAGTGGTTGAAAAGTTGTGGGTCCCATGAATGTGTAAATTAAGTGCACGTGGTTTGATAACTCTGAGTTATTGTACTATAAATTTTCATTGACAGACACATTATGAATTACAGATGCCAATGTGATTAGGTTTTCCCAAGCTGAACAGTCGTTATGTAACTTAAATTATATTTTGGGTTTTGCAGTAGGATATTAATCCATTCACCATGGAGATAAAATTCTAATCATTCATGTTAAGATAAGAAAATCCATACATGCGATCCTAAATATCAGCATAGGCAAATTCACTAGGAGTCTTCCAAATAAATCTCTGATGCAGGTCCAGGTGCATGTATCCATCAATAGGCATCAAGAGGCATATACATAATACATAAAGCAATATTGTGGTCACGGCTTCATTGCACACACTTCGGAAGCACGAAATAGAAACATAAGTAATTCTATCATAACACAATTCCACTGCTAGCACATTTTCATAAAGAGAATGCCCAAAATACAAATACCAACTCCGGATAGCATAATTCCTTTATATTTGGGGTCAAGCTATTGGATCCTGAGATGAATAATGCTCAGCAGAGTACAACTCTAGCCACTTTCAAGCGAATAGAGTAGTCACTCATAAAAAAATAAAAAGTGATTCAGATCCATTCCAGACCAGACAATACAAGACTATTAACTATTGTAATATCATAGTAAAATGAATGAATTGGGCCAACTTCAAGCAACCTTGTGGATACACAACCATGATAAATGATAATACAAAGATTAAATGCTTACTCTTATATTCACTCCATGTACCATGGGCAAACATTCGAAGCAAATCAAGAAAGGCCGCATTCTCAGTTCCTTCGAGCTGCACATGAATCCACTAGTTAAAGATGGAATTGTAAAGAACGGAAAAATATTTCCCATATAAGCTATAGCTGCAGAAAGATTAACAAGCTGTATCAAGAAAGGAAACCAAATATTTACTTGAGTAGCCTGTTAAATATTAATGCATAATATTGATAATAATTGAACTCAGCCATTGTAAAATGTAAAAAGTCCTTCTCACATATCGTTCAGTTTTTATGTTCTCTTTCTTCACTATTTAATCGTCTTTGGACATTCAAGGTACTACCTTTGTCAGACGGCCTTAGGCAGGTCTGTTTTGCCTTTTCTTCTGTCTTTCTGCCTTCCCCTTGATCCATATATTTTCCAATTTCTAAAAAGGTTATGCCGTGTATCAAAGTGTTCTGTCTCAATTGAGCAAGGTGCACCTCAAGGCACTTTGAGGCATAAACCAATAAAATAATTTTAAAATTATATAACAGAATTATGGTCATGGTAAAACATACACCATGAAGCATAAAGAAAACCCATAATGAAACCTCTCAATTTTGTAAAGTTTAATTTGCAATTCGAAACATAAAATAGATAGACTGAGTAGCAAATAATATTAACAAATGAATATAAATGCATAACTAGACCACTAGCACTAGCCCACAACTAGAACTAAAAGTCAAAAACAAATGAAATAAGAGACTTTCTATTTGAGAATTTTGCTTGCATTGACTTTAAAGAAAGATAACAGCTGGGAAACAGAACAAAAGCAAAGGGACAAGGCAAGAAAAGACATCCAAAAACCTAAGCTAGATTTAAAAAAAAAAAATGAACCCGAAAAACACAAGACCAGGGAGTGCAACCCTCAGGTGCCTTAAGACCTATGGCTTGTGACGTGGGCCTCAATAAGTTATGTTATAAGCCTTGACAAAGGGAACTCAGGAGTAAGCTTTAAGGTTCCTAATGAATTTCTAGCACAAAGCACGCCTCAGGGCATAAAAAGCGCATGCGCCAAAAATTGTGTTTTGCTTTCGAAGTATAGTTCCAATTATTCAAGAATATAATACACACAGAACAAGACCCATCCTATCAAGAAAAAGGCTGATCTTTCTCAACAAGCTCCATATGAATGGTTATGTATAATATGGGATAAGGTCAATAACCATTAAGGAATTAACAAATGAACTAATAGGCAACAATTCATCGAACACCAAGCATATTACTCCAACGCAAGAAACTCTTTGTTAATCAGATAAAAAGCGTAGCAAGAATGGTAAAGTTACCTAGTTCTATTAAAAATATTTCCCCCTTAGAACCACACTGATATAGTTAAAAATCTGAAGTCGTGTCCAAATATTAATAAACAAACTGTTATATACAATCAAAAATAGCATATATATTTTCCACAAGGCATTCCAAAAGTAAAGGGAAAGTAAAAAAAACAAAAACTATCAGAAAACTAAAATGGTGGAGAACTTGCTTGCTAAAATCATTCCACGTAAAACCCACAAAAAGATATATATTCAACTAAAACCAACGGAAAACACTTAAATTTGATCTTTTCCACCAAAAAAAAAACCTACACATTTTCTTAATATGCATAAATATAAATAAAATACTGTTGATAATGTATTACCTCAAGGAAGTTAGGAACAGAGATAATCTCGGAGAAAGCGAAAAGGGATGGGTGGGAAGTGGCCTCAACGACGACATTTCTGAGGGAGGAGCCCATGAGATTCGACGCCTGCTTCACAAAGTAATCTATGTGCTCCGCTTGCTTTTGCTCAATATCCATCTCTCGGATTTCGATTTCTAATAATCTGCCCCCAAAAAAATTTCAGAATATTTATGCATAAAAGTGTATGTATATGTACAGATATACCTGTATAAATCTTTAAGGGATTGGAATCAGAGAAAATGAAATCTCCGATTTTGAAAGATGAAATTTAGGGTTTAGAAATACTGAAGACGATTTTGAGTCCCTTTCCTTGGTAGAGACACGGGGACGTCTGGCTCGGTGTTCAGTGTGTGTCAATATTTGTATTTATACGGGTAATTTGCTATCTTGAGACGAAGGTTTCTTGAACCAGAAGCTTGACTTTTTTGAGAAAACGGTGTGTTTTAGCCCGACCAAAAACAAAAAATCGAGTGAACGAGTTTTTGAATAATAAGACCATGTTTTCTTTGCTGTTTTCAGATCGTTTTTTATTTTCGATTTTTCAAAATACTGAAAATGCGTTCTTTTTGTCATTTTCTAAAATGAATTTTTGAAAAAAAAAATTATACTAGAAACAGAAAACATTCAAAACTACTGTACAAAACACGGAACTTTTAGAAAACACGGAAAACACTCATTTTCAACCTCTCCTTCACTATTTCCGTTCCCCAACCTTGTTCATTTTCCTCTCTCTCATAAACCCTCATTTCTCGGCCTCCACAAGAGACACTTTCGACGCAGGTCGACTTCCAAATTCCCGACGCCCTTCCACCACCAACGCATGTCCGCTCCTCCTCCGCCTATCAAAACTGTGGCGCGACCCGTTGATCTTTCCCTCTACTCGTAACCTCAAAATAAGATAAAATTAACCTTTGTTCTGTGACTTGTCTTCCTTAATTGCTCTTCTTCAATCAGATCTGTGTGATGCGTTTACTTGCTCGACTAGATCTTGAAAGGAGGGAGAGTGGTGGGGCAAGAGTGGATTTAGAAATGTTTAACCCGAACAGAGAGCAACATGGCATTGGGTTTAGTCGTCGTCCACGCACTCGTGAATTGGAACCCAAAATATATATTTCCTACCATGAGCTGAAATTCTTACATGTTTTGGGTAATCAATTTTTAGGTTCGTTTAATGATAAAATATATATATATATATATATTGTGGGTCTACATTTAATGTGCCCTTAAAATCCTCACATGATCGATCTTTTTTTATATGTAAATCCTTGTATCGGGCACTGGGATATAGGGCTGCCAGAAAAGAAACTATACATCAATTGAGTGTTGCTAATATGGGATTGTTGTATTGAATTTGTGGGGAAACTTCAAGAGTCAGAAATGAACAGACACGTGAATTGATGTGACTATTGAACATATATTTGTTCTGAATGTAAATGTTGGATTAGCAGTATTATGTCTGCCATGGTAGAACCGGAATTTGTCTCTACTGAGATGTCGCTGAAAGCTGTAGAGAGGATCATGATGTTGATGGTTAACAAACATTTTTTGTGTTAGACTTGCGCAGAAAAATCGTTATGTCAAAGTGTGTGCCTGCATAGAAAACTATAATACCAGTAGCCCTTAATTCCTTCTCTCTCAGAAATCTACTCTAGTCTCGTTGTTTTCTTTTCCAGAGAGAGCTATCATTAACTGGTTGTTGATGTCAATTTTAGATTCATTTCAAGTGGAAATTAGATAGATTTCAAGATAGTATAGTCTGACCATAATTTGTGATTCTAGTAATGCTACTATGCTGCCAGCAAAATTGCTAAGCTAGATAACAAATCTTCCAGATGAAGTTTGTTAGTGAAGGAAAGAGAGCATACATGAATGCACTTATCATAGTCAAATGAGTGCAAGTATAAGCACAACTCTGAATTATTTCCAAATAAATAGATTATTCATTTCTTTTTAACAACACAACTTTTTGCTATTTTGTGTGCCAAATTGCTTTAGTATCTTACTATTCACATGAGCTCCTATTAATTCTTTATATTAGTGTGATTTTTACTTATTGTTGATGTACGATTGACATGTACCTATGGAATTATTTATACATTTTGTGATAATTTTAATTATGTTGAATATAGAACATGGGTGGTCATAGAGTTAGGAATAAGGAACCAATGTCATGGTCGGATGAGAATGAACTTGCTTTTATCTAAATTCTTTACGAGAGAGTGAAATCAAA
>CAIGRS010300914.1:0-11633 GCA_903798395.1 Fraxinus floribunda
TTAATCAATAAATGTATCCCATGTCTAGTATTTAAACGTTTAGATAAAGTAACTAGTTCAATATGGTTTCAAAACCAACAAAGATATTGACTTCGAGTATAGCTGCCGCCTATTTTAAATATTTTGCATTTGTCATGCTCTCAGTGAGAATTAAGCCTACGTTTAACCCTCATTTTTTCAAAAGTCATTTTCAGCCACATTCTTCCATAAAATAATTTTATACATAAATCAAAAAAATTTCCTTATTGTTAATCACCCATTCTCCAAAAAATTACTATTCCGAAATACATTGTCTTACAAAAATTGGGCTCGAATTGGGCTCAAACAAGGGCTAGATGAAAGTAGCATGCACATAGAACGTGCTCTAGATTAAATTTAAATTAATAAATATGTCTCCTCTCTCACATTTTCAGTATTATTTTTTCTAACATTCCCTTTAATTTTTCTCAGGATCACTAAGAATCATTTCTAGACAATTTTACATCGTAGAAAATGACGACGGTGATCTTGATCTACCATTGTTTGATGTAACCACACTATGGAAGGCTACGGATTACTTTTCACCTAACAAGGAGATTGGAGAAGGTGGATATGGACCAGTGTACAAGGTAAAGTTTTCATTTTACTAGGTAATGCAAACTATAATTATAACGTAATATTAACCTCAATTATTTATTTATACCAAACTTGTTCAAGGTGTACTCAAAGAGGTTAAAAAAGTGTTGTGAAGAGGTTACCAAAGTATTCAATAGAAGGAGATGATGAGTTCAAAAATGAAGAGAAAATGTTTATCTATGAATTCATGCCTAATAAGAGCTTAGACACGTATATTTGGTTAGTGAAATAACGAGATTCGATCCAAACTACACATAGAGGGGGTGAATAGGTGTAAATACGGAATTTAAAAATTATAATTAACCAGCAGCAAGATGAAGGAGGATCAGAGTCAGACGAAGCTGAGTTGTAAGATAATTCGTTGATGTCGTTGAAGTATCATGAGTTGGCAGATCAACGTAAAAATGTCAAGTAATCGACGATATTTCCTAATTGATGGTGTTTTTGGACTCCTTTTGGTATTTTTGCCATAGCTTTGCTCGGTGTGCATCGATTTCGAGGTCAAATTCAGTTGTTTTCCTTTCCGAATTCTCAATTTTAGTTATTTTTTTGCATTTTTTGGTAATATTTCGATTACTTTTTTAACATAGAATATAAGCTTGATTTGAGCAAGATATTTGAGATATTATTTCTTTTATTACGTATTTTCTTTTAGTATGATATTGAGATTTTGCCATTTTTTGTAAAATTTCGATAATTATGGTTTTTGAGCTATATAACCCCGCTTGTGGATTATTGTCGGATATTGAATGAATAATAAAGATTTTCTCGTTTTCTTGGTGGTTTGTCTTGCGTTCTTCTCTGTTTAATTATCTGCTGAATTCAGTCTGTAGAATAATCACTATTCTGACCGCTGTTAAAGTCACTAATTAATTATCTCTACATAGTTATGCAAACAGTTCAATTATCATATATTTGAATACCGCAGAATATAAAAACAGTAAATAATGCACGATATGATCACGGAGAAACCCCACTGGGTAAAAACTTTGGGCACTTTACCAGTCAAAATACATTATAAACGATTGAACTTATAGTCCATCATACAAGACGACGACACGAACTTTCTTACCTCCTAACTGCAATTCCCACATCTCTCCTAAATTTTGTGTTCCTGCACCAACTCCTGGCTGTAGTTTTCAATGCCCTCTTGAATTGTGATACCCTGCAACAACTCTCGATTTTATCAATTCGCTTATCTCCTGTGAATCAACGAAGAATTTCGCGTTCTTCACCAACAGGAACTCTAGCTACATTCCCTTAATCTTTGAAACTCTGACAGATATGTAGGAAGCATCAGTTTGGTATTTGGATTGTAGATGTGATGGTTTTCACAGTCAAGAACGGATCACAATATGAAGGTTGAAAGATAATCGATGAAGAGAATATGAGAACTATGTGTTTGCACAATGATCAACCTTCGAAAAAGCGTTTTGTGGCGTTTGGTATTTATAGTTTAGGTTTTAGGATTGAATGGGTCGGATAAAAAGCCTTAAAAAAGAGAATTAAAATTTTTCGGATAACACTGTCACTCGAGCAAAAGTTGGGCGACAGTGTACCGCTCGAGCGAAGACAAGGTGACGGCGGGCGACACAGTTTCCGTTTCTGATGCTCGAGCCAAACCTTGGCGATAATCTAGCGAAATTTCGACGCTTTTTTTCTTTCTTTTCCATTCTCGAACTTTATACCTAACATAACACATAATCAACTATTTGCAACTAACTCTTCAACTTTTACAACATATTAATTTTAGTCATTTTTGTTCACAGACTTGCCACTACATTAAATACCTAACAAGCTCCCCCTTTGATATTCTGTAACAAAACTACAATCTAAAGTCAAGGTAGTTGTGAAAAATTACAGACTCAATGACTAACACAAACTAACTGTCTTGATTGAATTCTGCTTTTCCTTTATCAAAACCTATTTCCTGAAACAAACAACTCAAATACTCAGTGTAAAACGTATGTGAAACAATAATAAGTGTAAAAGTCATTTATGCAGTTAATTAAGCAGTATTACATGTAAAAATGGTTTAGGCAGTTACTAATTCATAACTCGTTTTTTTAGGATACACTTAATCTAGCAATTATCACATTATCATATAATTCCTTTGAGTTAAGATTTTAAGATACATCATGTAATGCCTTTGAGTCTTCAAAGATCAAAGTTTTTTTCTATTTTTCTACTCCTTCTTTTTGTCACAAAATAACAAAGGACCAAGAAATAATCATACAATAACTCAAAAATGTAGGTGTTAGCAAGCATAAGTATGAGCAATGAAAAATATACCATGCCTTATTCGTCGTACCAAATTAAACCAAAGAGAGATGCTTTTATAGTTCAATTGATGAAGCCGTTGAGTCTAAAATGAGAAAGATGAAGTAATTTTTGAAATTGAAACACTTTGTGTCAGAGAGATTATGTGGGTTAGAACTTGGACTACATTTTCTTACACGTGTTTCAATTTTTTGGACATAATGTTTGAGCGACATTATTTTGAAAGAATGTATTTTGGAATAATAGATTGATGGAGAATGTATGTTAAAAAAAAAATTATTGATGTAATGAAAAATATTATTTCATTAAAGAATGTGTGGTTCAAAATGAGCAGAATAATGTGAATAAACATTTTAATGTAGCTCAAACAGGAGCATGTATATAAACAAATTGATTCAAAAAGGAAGATACTTAGGGCGTGTTTGGCATCACCAGGGGCAATTCTTATATTATGCCCCATACTCATCTCATTTACTTGGAAGAAGAAGCAGCAGGATAAAGAAAAACAGCAACAACGACAGCCGACTAGAAAAGGTGAATATTATGTATATTTTTGGCCAAATAGATTGTACTATTTTCTCATTTAAAAATCATTGAAATTTTAAATTTAAATTTATACATGGCTTTTAAAAGTTAAGTGTTTAAAAGAAATGGTTAACATGGTGTTAGAGCCAATAGAGGTGAGCCTTAGTCTCGCCAGCGATCCGTTATGAAATTGTGTACTGGTTTAGTTCTTTGATGAAGAAATGAATTTTGATCAATACATCAACGGCATGTTAAAGATTAACTTTAATCAACAAATGTATCCCATTTCTAGTATTTAAACGTTTAGATAAAATAACTAGTTCAATATGGTTTCAAAACAAACAAAGACGTTGACTTCGAGTATAGCTATTTTAAATATTGTGTATTTGTCATGCTCTCAGTGAGAATTAAGCCTACGTTTAACCCTCATTTTCTCAAAAGTCATTTTCATCCACATTCTTCCATAAAATAATTTTATATGTAAATCAAAAAAAATTCCTTATTATTAATCACCCATTCTCCAAAAAATTACTATTCCAAAATACAATATCTTACAAAAATTGGGCTTAAACAAGGGCTAAATGAAAGTACATGCACATAGAACATGCTCTAGATTAAATTTAAATTAATAAATATGTCTCCTCTCTAACATTTTCAGCATTATTTTTTCTAACATTCCCTTTAATTTTTCTCAGGCTCGGTAAAAAGCAATTCTAGACAATTTTACACTGTAGAAAATGACAATGGAGATCTTGATCTACCATTATTTGATGTAGCCACAATATTGAAGGCTACAGATTACTTTTCGCCTAACGAGGAGATTGGAGAAGGTGGATATGGACCAGTGTACAAGGTAAAGTTTTCATTTTACTAGGTGATTCAAACTATAATTATAACGTAATATTAGGCCCTGTTTGAGCCACATAGCAAATCACGGTATGTATCTTACAATTTTAATTTAAAATTGATGTCAAATTTAGGCCCTGTTTGAGCCACATTTTTTCTTCATTAAAATGAAAAATATGACCGTTATCCATCACATCAACATTAAAATTCAAACTCTCTATCTCTTGTGTGGGGCCCATAACGACTATATTTTTCATTCTCATTCTCATTATAATGTGGCTCAATTAACCTCAATTATTTATAAAGGGGAAAAAATCGCTGTGAAGAGGCTACCAAAGTATTCAATAGAAGGAGATGATGAGTTCAAAAATGAAGAGAAAATGTTTATCTATGAATTCATACCTAACAAGTGCTTGGACACGTATATTTGGTTAGTTCTTCTCAAGACCTTATCATGCATCATTTTGTTTAGGGCGACTTTATAATATTGGACAATATCTATAATCGTGTCTAGTACTATATATCAAATATTCTAGAATCTAAAATAGGACCATATACTAAATGCGAATTATTTGCAACTAATGATCAATGTAGATTGTTAGATTCGTCGAACCAGTTTCATATATCAATGGAATTGCTAGTGGATTACTTTATGGGTAATTAGCACATAACGTCCACACCTATCACTGTTATTATGGAAAACATTCTTACCTTTCATTTTTTTGGCATTTTCACCCTTATTTTCACATTTTATTGCGCAAAAGGTCTTTTTGATCCATTTTCCCAATTAATAATTATGAAATGACGAATATACATTTCTCTTTAAATTAAAAAAAAAAAAAAAAAGATAAAAATAATTGCAACCATAGTCCCAATTTTTTTAAAAAAGTGCAAATAAGTCTCAAGTAAATTATTGAAAGGGTAATTAGTACATAATATTCATATCCTCCACTATTATAGCGAAATACGTTTATACCTTTTATTTGTTTTTTACATTTTTGCCCTTAATTATACATTTAATTGATCAAACCATCATTTCTATTCATTTTCATCCAATTTCTCAATAAAAAGATGTGAAATGATGAATATACCTTTTTTTTAAAAAAAAAAGAAAGAAAATTAAAGAAAAATAATGTTTTTTTAATTTCTAATTTTTTAATAATTTATTTGGGACTCGTTTGCACTTTTTAATTTTATTAATTTTTAATAAAATTAATTGGGACCCATTCGAAGTCTTTTTTTAAAAAAAAAATCAATTTTTTTAATAATTTATTTAGGACTGGTTTGCTCTTTTTTTTAAAAAAAAAAATATTTCTAATTTTCTAATAATTTATTTAGAGCTCGTTTGCACTTCTTTTAAAGAAAAAATTAATTTCTAATTTTTTTAATAATTTATTTGGGACTTGTTTGCATTTTTAAAAAAATTTAGAACTATGGTTGCCAATAACTCTTTAACTTTTTTATTTAAATATGAGGATATATTCATCATTTTACATCCCTTTATTGAGAAATTGGATGAAAATGAATAGAAATAATGACTTTTGCAATTAATGGTGTAATTAAGGGTGAAAATGTTAAAAAAAGAAAGGTATGGACTTTTTTTACAATAATAGTAAAATGTAGGGACATTTTGTGCTAATTACCATTTGAATAATTTATTTGAGACTCATTTGCTCTTTTTAAAAAAATTGGGACTATGGTTACAATTTTTTTTTTAATTTTTTTTTATTTAAAGAGAATTGTATATTCGTTATTTTACAATTTTTAATTGAGAAAATGGATGAAAATGACCTTTTGCATAATGAAATGTGAAAATAAGGATGAAAATGTCAAAAAATGAAAGGTATAAACGTTTTTCACAATAGTAGTTAAAGTTGGGGACATTATGTGCTAATTACCCATTACTTTATCTTTACCAAAACTCTCGGTTGAGGATAATTCATAAAGATCCTATGGTGGCAATATTTTGTTAGATGTTGATGAACCTGAAAATATTAGATATCAACATGGCAAGAACTTTTGGAGGGAATGAAACCGAAGCAAACACGTGAAGAGTTGTTGGAACATGTAAGGATTCTAGGACAAGTTATGCGTATAGATATTTGCTAAGTTGGGTTAAATAGTACTGAACAATATTAATAAAAATTAAATAAGTTAAAAGTCATAATTCATTATATTGTTCAAGTACATAAGCCCACTCTTTCATCTTTAAACTGATATTAATCTCAATAATGTTGTCGTCTTGTAGTAGCTACATGTTATTAGAATATGCAGTGATGGTCATTTCTAAGTAAAATCCAACGTTGGTGTCTTGGTTCTGAAAATCATATGCGAGTTGAAGAATAGATAATCTTTTTCATCAAGATGACCACCACAATTTGCTTGGACATGCAGGTTTTCGTTTTGACTTTAATTCTCCTAACATTCTTAACTCTTCAAATTCTTACATTTAATGTTAATTCCTTCAATTAGGCATGGATTCTACACAACGAAGAACGGTCTCTAAAATAAATCGATTCACATTTAACTCAATCATGGCATGTAATTTTAGTCTAAGATAAAGTCAACATTTAATTTTAACCATATATTTCATGAAATCCAAAATTTTTCAATCACATATTTCTTCAACTTTTATCAAAACTAAAAATTATTTTAATCCAAACAGGGGCTATATATGCTTTTATGGCACTATTCTAAATATTTCTTCTATCGAGCTTCCATTACAGTGAAGCTAAAGTCATTGCCTGAACTTATTATGAAGAAATATACAGAATAGTGTCATTGGAGATTCGAGAATTAACACGTATGACTTTCTATAAATGCTGACATTTCTTTGCTCTTTCGATCTTCAATTTATTTATGTGCTGACTTAATTATCACATTCAATACTATCGTTGATACCAGAGTTGTTAGTAAATAATGTGTTGTAGCAGAAAATATTTGATAATAAACGAAGAACGGTCTCTAAAATAAACCGATTCACATTTAACTCAATCATGGCATGTAATTTTAGTCTAAGATAAAGTCAACATTTAATTTTAACCATATATTTCATGAAATCCAAAATTTTTCAATAACATATTTCTTCAACTTTTATCAAAACTAAAAATTATTTTAATCCAAACAGGGGCTATATATGCTTTTATGGCACTATTCTAAATATTTCTTCTATCGAGCTTCCATTACAGTGAAGCTAAAGTCATTTTTTGGAGAATGCGTGATTAAGAAATAAGAAAAAATTTCGATTTACGTGTAAAATTATTTTATTGAAAATGTGTAGTTAAAAATGAATTTTTAAAAAAAGGGCTCAAACAAGGGCACCAACATAATAACACACAATCACTTATAATACAATTTAACTTCATTTAATTGGAAATCTTACAAGTTACCAAAACAAATTGGGAGGAGTAATGCCCTTTAATGATTATTAAGGAAGAGAGAATTAGGTTGACTACTTCTTTAAGGTTGTTTGTAAATTTATTTGATTAATACTGATGTTTTTTCTTTAATTTGAAAATTAATACTAATAGGGATTAATTGTAATTATCATTTTTCTCTTTCACCCATGGTATAAAATTTGTCTCTCCTCATTCATTTCCTAAATTAAAGTCACATAATCATATAACTAATAATTAGTATTTTATAAGATCCATCTGAGCTCCACGCATCCTGCAAGGCCTAAAAACGCCACTCTAAGTTGATCGTCTAAGGCAAGTCTAGGGGAAAAAAGTGATCATATTTTTGTTTGGCATAGTGCATTCTTATTTTTAGCCTTGTGAAAATCCCAACTATTATTAGAACTTAAAAAAGAAAGAGAAAATCAGGTTATGTACTTCATTAAGGTTAATATTTTAAAAAATATAGTATTTGTGAATTTATTTGATATATATTGTTAACTGCTTTTTAAAATTTGAAAGCTAATATAATAGGTATTAATTGTAATTATCATTTCTCTCATTCCCCCAGGGTGTAAAATTTCTCTTTTCAATCATTTCCTATATTAACACTGCTATTTTGGAATATAAAAATCTCCTTCGAATATTACGACAGAATTACCTCGTAGTAATTGGACAGCGTAACAAGTTTGATTAATATGATCGTAATATAAATTCGAGCCCACCGAATTCACGATATTTTCTTAAAACAAATTTGCTACCTTCACAGGTGCTAAAGGTGTCAGCAATTGTTTCCCAGTATATAACGAATTTCGTCTCCTATAGAAGCAGCACAACAATTTGCAGGAGTTCCAACGAACTCAACAAATTGTTTTTCACTTAGAGAACAAATATCAGAATGAGAGAGGGGAATCAGATTCAAAGCAGAGAATTATAGCAATGAAAATAGTGTTAATTTTTTGGCAGCGGGGCAGAGGCAGACTATTTATAGACATATCTGAAAAAAGTGATCTATAACTACTGACATTTCTGTAGGTCCAGGATCCAGTTTTAAACAGATTTTGGAAACATAAAACAAGACTTCAAAAGAACTCGAAACGGAAAAATAAGAACACAGAGAATTTTTTGCCAAAGGCTCCGGAGGTTCAGCGACTGCTTCTAATGCTTAGTCCCCCGTTGAGCATCCATAAGGATTAAGCTTGAATCCACTATACCGGCCAAAAACGTACAAGTTACAACCACAAGAACACAAAGTTCTCAAACCAACAGCACAACACAGATCACTCACTAAGAGCCCTCACACAGAAGTTATTCTCTCCTTTCTCTCAAGATTATACAAAGTATGTCGAAGAGAAGACTAAACGAGAAAGGGGCGAGGAAGAAGAACAGCCCACAGTCTAACCCTAAGAAAACCCTTCGAATGAATCTCATTTTTCTCTAGATAGTTCTATATATCCTTTTTCGAGAAGCCACAGATCCAATGGTGATCAGCTTTCCACTTGTCATCATCCGGGATATTTATTTTAACCAGAAACGTGTTTCTCAAAATGGCATTTAAGATTCTTCTTCATGGGTCATCCGTATTGGGATTTAGTAATGGACCAGCTGTCTTAGTTGGGCTTCACAAATTCAGCAACCCAATTCTACAATTTCTTTGCTCTTTCGATCTTCAATTTATTTATGTGCTGACTTAATTATCGCATTCAATACTATCGTTGATACCAGAGTCGTTAGTAAATAATGGGTTGTAGTAGAAAATATTTGATAATAGAATTTAGAAATTGATCTTGGGAGATTGGGTGATTTTTTGGAGAATGTGTAAAAAAATCGATTTACGAGTAAATTTTTTTATTGAAAGTGTAGTTAAAAATGAATTTTAAAAAAAAAGGGCTCAAACAAGGGCACCAACATAATAACACACAATCACTTATAATACAATGTAACTTCATTTAATTGGAAATCTTACAAGTTACCAAAACAAATTGGGAGGAGTAATGCCCTTTAATGATTATTAAGAAGAGAGAATTAGGTTGACTATTTCTTTAAGGTTGTTTTGAAAAATACAGTATTTGTAAATTTATTTGATTAATACTGATGTTATTTTCTTTAATTTGAAAATTAATACTGGATTAATTGTAATTATCATTTTTCTCATTCACCCATGGTATAAAATTTGTCTCTCCTTATTCATTTCCTAAATTAAAGTCACATAATCATATAACTAATAATTAGTATTTTATAAGATCCATCTGAGCTCCACGCATCCCGCAAGGCCTAAAAACGCCACTCTAGTCTCTAAGTTGATCGTCTAAGGCAAGTCTAGGGGAAAAAAGTCATATTTTTGTTTGGCATAGTGTATTCTTATTTTTAGCCCTGTGAAAAGCCCAACTATTATTAGAACTTCAAAAAGAAAGAGAAAATCAGGTTATGTACTTCTTTAAGGTTAATATTTTAAAAAATATAGTATTTGTGAATTTATTTGATATATATTGTTAACTACTTTTTTAAATTTGAAAGCTAATATAATAGGTATTAATTGCAATTATCATTTCTCTCATTCCCCCAGGGTGTAAAATTTCTCTTTTCAATCATTTCCTATATTTAACACTGCTATTCTGGAATATAAAAATCTCATTCGAATATTACGACAGAATTACCTCGTAGTAATTGGACAGCGTAACAAGTTTGATTAATATGATAGTAATATAAATTTGAGCCCACTGAATTCACGATATTTTCTTAAAACAAATTTGCTGTCTTCACAAATGCTAAATGTGTCCAGCAATCATTTCCTAGGATAGAACGAATTTCGTCTCCTACGGAGGCAGCACAGCAATCTGCAGGAGTTCCAACGAACTCAATGAAGTGTATTCACTTCGAGAACAATATCAGAACGATAGAAAGGGAGAATAAGATTCAATGCAGAGAATAAGAATTTCGTCTCCTACGGAAGCAACACATCAATCTGCACGAGTTCTAACGAACTCAACAAAGAGTTTTTCACTTGGAGAACAAATATCATAATGAGAGAGTGGAGTGAGATTCAAAGCAGAGAATTATTGCAATGAAAATAGTGTTATTTTTCTGGTAGCGAGGCAGACTATTTATAGACTTGTTTGTGGCCATTCGAACAACCTTTAAACCTTTTCAGAACAGTCGTCACTATTTGGACAACCACCCAAAACACGAACAGACAGCAAGACTTGGTTAACAGTCGGCTGTTTCCAAAAAATTACCGAAATAAGCCATTAAAAAAATAATATCATTAAATACCCATGAATTTGATTAATTACAATTTGATTCAAAATTAAATAAATTTTGTCCAAAAAGATAAAATAGTACAAGGAAACACCCGCACTTGCATACAGACCGGACTAGGCTCGAGCACGTGCTCTTGCCGTACCGGACGGACGGACGAACGGCGGCAATGCGCGCACGCGGGGTTTAGACCGAATCCCATAAGATATAGGTCTCCCCCGTTTCTAAAGAATATTGGTACCCTTTGGGGTCCAAATTCAATTCTTAAACTTACACTATATAAACAACACCAAAGTTTCATAACTTTCCTATCAGTAAATCAAATTCTTTACTAGTTTATAGTTTCAAGTGGATTACTTTGATATTAAATATTTCATTTAATCCTAAATAGTTTTCAATAAATAAATATATCATGTTGATCACCTCACGGAGTAGAATGTGAATATACTTGGTCCGTTATAATCGACATAAGGGTCCCACCCATAGTGGGACTTAAAGTTGACCCATTTCACACCATTTCCAACAATTCCCCATATGAATGAAATATGTCGGCCTTTTTCTAAATAATAACATCTGATATATTTTTCGAAGTAAAACTGAAGAAAACTGCATCGGAATAAGTAGCCAAAGATTTTGAACTTTCCCTAGTAAAATCTATCGGATATACTTGGCCAATCAGTAGCAAGATACTTTGAACAGTCAGCCGTTTGTGTA
>CAIGRS010300938.1:0-12800 GCA_903798395.1 Fraxinus floribunda
GCCCCCGCAAGATGGTGGCTCATTTAAGCAGACCAATCTTGAAATCCACGTGCTCATTTTAGAGTTTTAACGGGATCAAATCGCTCGTTGGAGCATAATGGGCTCTGATACCATGTTAAGATTTGTGGTCCATCTTAAAAGGTCAACCTTGTTAAGAGGAGTAGTCCAACATCTTTATTAATTGGTCTGTGTCAACATCATTTACCGATGTGAGATATATACCCCTTAACATATATATCCCTTAACACAATCAATGAAAAGCCCTCCAAGACTTTAGACACGGTGAAGCCATAAAGATTACTAGGTACGATAACAAACGGACAAGCTTGACTCATTCTTAAAATTCCTCGCAATTCATTTCTTCCAAGTGAAGTAGTGAACAAAGTAACTGCTCACCTCCACTAGACCTTATCCTCCCTATCACATCAAATAAATTCTCTAAAAATCTAAAGTAACATAACATGTTAACCAAACGTTGACTGCAATTACTACTCAAAAGTGAAAACATTGACTATTAAATATTTTTACCCTCTTATTATCTAGTAACACCCAAAAAAAAAAAAACACACTAATTAATAAGGAAATCAAAATCTAGAAAGCAGCCATTCGGCGAATAAATGCAATAAGTGGGACTCTTACTTTATGATGGATCCACCCTTTCCAATTATTCCACCACAAGAGCTGTTCGGCACTATCAGTCTAATTTTGGATTGTGGCTCAACATCAGCGCCATCTTCCACATAAAACTAGCCCAAAAGAAATTACATATCTCTTAAATAATATTTTTAAAACCTTCTTAAGAAATATGGCACATTTCATTTAACTTACCTCATCCAGCAATTTAGTAAGAATGAGATCAATTGCCTTCAGTGTGTCATCAACTGTTCCAGAAACCATGACGATCCTATCAGATGTTCCCGGAAAATACTCAAAAATGCGTGACAACTGAATGCGTGCTCCAGATTGTGACTGGAAATCATTAACAGTGGAGCCACCTTTTCCAATAATAGAGCCAGCTTCAGCATTTGACAAAAGGAACCTAAGATGAGTTGTCCTCTCCTGGTTTTCTGTGCAATAAATGACAAAATAAAGATATAAGAAAGTGTTAGATGTTGCGAAACAAAAACAAAAAATCAGAGAAAACGATCAAGAATGTTGCATGCCTGCATACATTAAAAGAAAAGAGCTCATGAGGATTATATGTTCTTAGTTCTCAATATGCAGTAGAATTGTGCATCTTATTGCATACATGCTTTGAGTGAAATTGCTATAATTATAATGAAGCCTTTGAGTTGAGCAAAATGATGATACCGACATTACTTATCAAATAATACATCATAAATATCTGCATAAAACATGATGCCATCCATTTATGTCACGCCTTAGTGACAAATCAGCAAGTGCCCATACACTAGCCTTCATATATTTGTGAAAATGAGAAAACCAAAAGTTTAGTCCTGTTTTCAGGTGAAAGCCAACACTGGGTGAAACCATGGGCTTCTCTTAAAGCAACATTCTATCATTCATTTAAGCAGCATTTTATCTAGTCGATAAAAGGGCCAACAGGCTCCGTTACTAATCCGCAAATTTAGACACGTCACGCAAAGTTAAAAAGCACTTCCAACTCAAGTGTTAATATAAATTTCCACGAAATAATACTATCAGAATTAAAGAAAATCCCCACAAAATCTAATAATGTATATTGCTAATTTGCTAGGGTTCCAATCACAAACAATTATAAAAGGAAAAAGACATCATTGTGCAAGTTAACACTGTAATTTCATCACTATTCTAAGCTAAAAACGAACTAATATAAATGCAATTCTCACGTGAAGCCGTAATTCTTCAAGAAAATGGATCTAAAACCACAGATCTTCACACACACTGAAACAGATACATTTATACATACATATAAATTTATATATAGAGACCTGGAGGAGGCGCAGATTTGCGAGGCGAAGATTGGTTGTGCTGAACATCCGATGACGACCCGTTGTGTAAAGATTCGGTCCCTTCCATTGCCATGCTTGCATATGTATACAATTGTGTATATGTATAAATATAGATAATCAGAGCATTTGAAATCTATAAAGAGAGATTGGAAGTTGAAAATGTGATGTGATGTGATATAACGTATATTTTTTATGCTCAACTATTATAATTTTTTGGAATAGTGTTTTTTTTTTTAGGGTGAATAATTAAAAAAGGAGAAGAAAATTTCGATTTATAAATAATATTATTTTTTTAAAAGTTTATTTATCAAAATATATATGTTATAGACTGTAGATAAGAGGAAGTGAGATTTTGGTGTTGAAAGAGATAAAATGGGAAGAGAGGGGGGTTTGAAGCGCGAACTGAGCTTTTAGAACTCGTCTCTCGAGTTGCTATTATGGTACTGTTTTGTTCTTTGGACTCTGTTTTGGAAGAGTTATATTAAGGATAATTCTGCTCTATCAGGTCTGTAAAAGGTTCAATAGAGCAATTGCTCTCACATGAGGTGGGTCCTCGTTAAAAAATCCCTCCCAAATGTTCACCCCTCATCTCACATTTGCTCTGTCAGACCTTTTACAGGCCTGGAATAACAGCTTGGTGTATAATACCTATATTTTTAAATGTTTAAAAATTAGCCAATATATTTGATAATTAATCTACTTTGTCAGATGGCTTTAACATTTTGAATGACAGAATGAGGTGTGACAAAAAGTGATTAGATGACAGTGTTAACTATTTATTAAATTGGTCAATCAGTGTCATGCGACATTCTGTCAAGTAAGATGGCAAAATTGTTTACAAAGTGGCAAGATTGTATATTTGATCCCAAAAAGGTAAAAAAGCCCAAAAGGTCAAAGATCAAATAGTTGAACTTAATGAGTTAAGAAAGATAATTTTTACAAAAAGCTTCATTATATGCAACGTCTGGTATATTTCTCTCTCATTCTCCTTCCTTATATGCAACGTCTGGTATATTTCTCTCTCGTTCTCCCTTGTATATTATTTTTCTCATTTTAAATCCATAATTGGTTTAGCTAAAGTAGATAAAAGTTGAAATATTAGTCAATAATAATTTAATAACGCATTTCATGGGAACGACAATTTTTATTAATTTTTTAATCACGCATTTCGTCCATTTCTATCAAAATCTAATAGAATTTTGATCTTTAACGAAATCAAATGGACGCTAAATAACATTATATATGATATTCGAATTATAGGCGAAATCATTGAAGATGAAATTTGAACGTAATCGTCTATTTATTAGATATATCGTTGTCACTTAAATCGAAAGTCTTTTTATTCACATATTATCTAAATAACAATCAATTAAGGATTATACTTCTTGTACATTGGGGTGTCCATCCGGGTGTCCATAATGTACCCATAGCATCACCGATCAATTAAATGCATTTGAGATGCTTTAAGTATACAAAATGTTAAATATATTCTTCTTGTGAAAAGAATAAACTAGTTCGATATTGATTCACCCAGTGATGGGAATCACAGTGGACGTATCATTTACTTACATTTCAAAATCGGTACTTATTCTAATTGTGATTTAGAACCATAAAGACATCATGTTTTACAACCGAATTTGATCGAAAAGTTGATAATGGGCTATTAGTGCACATGTTCTCTACTCAACATTTGCACTAATAGCCCATTACTAACTAATGTTAGTCACTGTTTAAGATAGAATCATGAAGACATTATATTTTACAACCGAGTTTGACTGATAACACATGGAATTCTAAACATACAATTGTATTCACAACCTGTTAAACAAGTAAACTACATAATCTCTCAACTTTCTCAAATTCTTCCTCTGAAACAGCAATTCCCAACCATTTGGATGGAAAGACTGTACCTACCTTAAAATTCTTACTTTATACTGGAAGCATTACCACAAGCCTTGCAGAGGTGTTCTGTCACTAGAAAAGATAAATCCAACCTTGCCGTTGAAGATACCTTATAATCTCTATGTATTAGAAACAAAAAATGGTGTAGCATTGGAGAAGACTTTGCACCAAATTTTGATGCATTTTGGTGCAAAAGGTATACATTGGAGATGGTCTTATAATCTCTATGTATTAGAAACTCTAGCACAGAGATATTAAGAGCAGAACAAATGAAAGCCACTAGACAAGAACCTCAATCACCAGACCATATATAGGTGACTACTAATGGTGGACCATGTCCACCAAGTGTTCGTGGTTCTTTTCATTATATTGGTACTGTTTCCATCTTTTTGGGTACAAGAATATGTATGATGGGCCAAGGGTAGCCATATGCTCATTTTTCCTACAACAATTTGATGACTGGATCCACTCTCAGTTACACATAATCTATAAAGTATTTATATCTAAACCAAAAGTAGATACTTTTTCAAACCATCTATACATATTTGTCTCAAGCAGACAGATTCCTTTTCCAGAGTGGAAAAATATATTGGGAAAAGAAATTGTGAAGGCAAGTTTTATTCTACTAGAGTGACGCCTTAGACGGCGCCCGTCAATAATGAGCTGTGTTACCATCCCGTAGACCATCACCTTAGCCATGTTTTATGCTTTTTTAACTACCCACTTAGGCTCGTAAAAGCTTGAAACTTGAAACATAATGGCACCATATAAACAGGTGCAGATGTGCTTGCAAGACAAAAACACGGCACGTCCACAAGCACCAACCTCTTCACAAAATAACTACAAATCATACACAGATACTGGTTTTGATAGGGAAAAAAATGCCCTAACAAGTCTTAAACCAAACACATAAATTAGCCACAGAATTGAAATTTCATTGACAAATCACTGTACTTGAAAAATTACAGAAACTTCAGTTCAAGAAAAGTAAACAGACCTTCTCTACAACACTAAAATAAACGCAAACTAAACCAATAAGACCTAATTTCTAAACTGTGACAAGAAACCCAAAAATTCATTCAAGAGCTAGTGAATTTAGTCACCGCCTTAGTCCCTTCAGAAACAGCGTGCTTAGCCAACTCTCCGGGCAGAACCAATCTCACAGCCGTCTGGATCTCCCGAGAAGTGATGGTGGGCTTCTTGTTATACCTGGCGAGCCTGGAAGCCTCCTGAGCCAATTTCTCAAAAATATCATTGATGAAACTGTTCATGATCCCCATAGCCTTGCTGGAAATCCCGATATCAGGATGGACCTGTTTCAGCACCTTGAAGATATAGATCTTGTAGGTCTCAACACTCTTCTTCACCCGCTTCTTCTTCTTGTCTCCTGCCGCGGCGCCACTTTCTTTGGGCAATTTCTTTCCGGCCTTCGGCTTCTTCTCCGCCGGAGCCTTCTCAGCTGCCGGAGCCTTCTCGGAGGCAGGCTTCTTCTCAGCTGGTTTCTTCTCCGCCTTTGGTGCCATTTCTTCTCTTCCTTAATTTGAAGATTAGGGATCTTTTGTTGAATGAATAATATAATAATTGGGGGCAAGGCGCTGCTTATATAAAAAATTTCTACTTGATGGTAATTGGTGGGTTTTAAGAGACGCGGATCGCGGATCATATCCGTTGATTAGTCAGTATATCAACGCTGGAGATTGCGGGGTTAAATGCTTTGGACTGAGTACGGTCAACAGATTATAAACTCGGGTGCCTTACCAAGCCTCATTTTTGGGCGATGACTCGACCTGACCCTCCTGTGGCACGCCAAAATTGTCGTCTCGAAAAAACCTATCCAATTATACCAAATGAGCAGCATAAAATCCAATGTACAAGAAGTTATCGTGCATTGAAGTTTCGATTTTTTCAACTGAGATTCGAATTTACTCCCAAAATACAAAGCCAAATAACATGAAATTTTCCAGAAATGTTCTACAGGTTATCATAAACATACGGTATAATTCACGTCACTCTAATACTTAACCTGATTTGATTTTATTAAAAATTGTATGTTTAATAATTTTTTTTTTTTATAAAATGATAAAAATATTAGTATTAAAAATTAAAGAAATTTTAAATTAATTAGACAAGCATCTTATTTGTGTCACATGCAGTAAAATGAGACTTTTAGATAGCACTTTTCTTTCCAAATACCATCAACCTAAAACATAAATCAATTGATCTGAACAATATGCAAGCCATTGTTTGAAATATTTTTTTCTCCAACTCATTTTCAAAAATATATATTCGGAAAAAAAATCATTTTATACAAAAATACTTCTCAAAAAATCAACTACACAAGAAATAAATAAAACTCAAATTGTGACTAAAGGGACATAACTATCTTGAATAATATAAATATACTACATTTTCAATATTTAACGACAGTATATCATATATATTAATTTTTACTATGTACATAATCGATGCTAAGAAATTAAATCCACACCAAATAACTATAATTATATAAGGATTTGAATCATCATTCATTTTAAAAAAGATTAATATTTTAATACGAAATCTCAAGTTTTAATATAATATTGAAATTCATTAATCTCAAAACAAACAAATCGATCCAATTAAAACTTAAATGAACACACGAATTTTAAGATTTTTCTCATCAGACAAGCAATCATCTTGTGTGGACACATTATTGACTTAATCCCATGCCAAGTAAAAATCAACGTATAAGATTTTGAACTATTCCTCTCTCAAGAAAAAAATAATATTTTAAAATGAAATATCAAGTCATACTATTCTCTATGTCAAAACACATTTCACTATCTCCAAAATAAAAAAATAAAAATAAAAAGATTCTTTTTACTTTTCTTTTTCTTACTATATAAATGTGCATCATTATTTAACTTCATATATAAAAATATTTTTATGGTCGAGCAACATCTTATTTTCAAATCTTACATCATCTAAAACCAAGTATTAATAGTCCATCACTCAAGTAATTTGGTCTCTAGCTCGTAGTAATCAACTTATATTAAGAACTTGCTTGGTACACATTTTGGGAGTAAGAATGCATTTTTACTGTTGATATGATGGAGAATATGTGGTTCAAAATAAAAGAAAAGTTATTAATGTAATAAAAAATATTATTTTATTGAAGAAAGTGTGATTGAAAATGAATAGAAAAATGAGAATGAGAAAAATAATTTGGCTGAAACATGGGCTAAATTTTGTTTACTATTTTATTTGCGCCGAATTGAACGACTCTGGGTTGTGTCCAGTGAATTTACCCAAAAAAATTTGGTAAGCATAATGATTCTTGAAAATGTTAATTAAATAATAAGAAATATTGTAAATTTTCAAATATATAAATTTGCAAAATGAAAACTTTTTAATCTAAGTTTACATAAATCCATGAAAGATTTCTATTATTTCTTATCAAATTCACGGAAGTTACCCACTTGGAAAAGTTGTTTAAAAGTCTCAATTTAAATACGTCCTTAAAAATCAGATTTTAAGTACAAAGTTAATCAAAATTAAATTATAATTAGTTATTATAGATCTGCCAAAAGATCTCGGAAGGAAAGCTATGGGGGATTTATTTGCGTGGTTAATATCATTCTTTCTCCTCGTAGCTATTCTTGGTATACTACTTTACCAGGTAAAGATTAAACTGTTATTGTATATCTGTTCCAATTCCTATCTGAGTATAATTTTTTTGTCGATATATAGAATACTTGCAATTTGCAGTATACACCTTTTTTTTTCCACGGAGTTAAAATTGAATTGGATTTCGTGAGATTTTGAGAATGGTAGAGTAATCATGGGATACCCATTTAACCTTTTGATACGAAAAGGGGGAAAAATAAAACTGATAATGGAGTTGGATGAAGATTATATTTTTGAATGCAGAAGTTTTGTTTTGGTGAGGAAAAAAGGAATTAATGATAGAGTTGGAAGAAGGCTAAAGTCAAGTTTGCCTATGCTTAACTAATTTATTTATAAGTAAATAATTGAGTTTTAAAATCAATAATTTTTTTGATTGGTTAAAGTTAGGAATAAGAAATTTAAAAGTTTGTTTTTTCAGAAAATTTGTTATATGTATATATTCATCTATGAATTGCAATTTGTAGTATGCACTGCTGTTTCCTTGTGTTTCGTGGAGTTGAAATGAAAATTGGTGAAATTTTGTGTGTGCATAAAGTAATTTTGTGATTCCAGATGCCTATTCAATGGTTAGATAGGAAAAGGAGAAAAAAAAAGAAAAAAGAAGGATTTGATAAAAAGGTTGAATGAAGATTGGTTTTCTGGGATATGGATGTTTTATTCGGAAGCAAGGAAAAAAGAGTTGGAAGAAAAATTGTTTTTCGATGTAGAAGTTTTATTTGAATAGATTCGGAGTAGTTTTATTTGAATAGATTCCTAGAAAACAGTTACTTCAATTTTAAAATGAATTCACTTAAATACTTGTTTCCAACTTTGACCGATGAAAAGATTTATTTATATGAAAAGTTACTGTTTTACTTAATAAGTAAATTTTTTAAGCTTCGCCAAATTGCTGGTCTTTAGTTAGCTGTAGTATTGCTCTCCCCACAGATCTGCAGTCTACCAGAGGCTATGGTTGTCTGGACACGAGAGAACCAACCTTTAGTAACCTGTTGACTAGGAATGTAAAAAAATTGGTTATATTCATGAATGTTAGTGTGGGAGCAAAAGGGTAAACACTGGGAAGGATATCAATCGATGAGGTTTAATTGTGTCTGGCTATCAATTCTATTTATTTTCGAATTGATGTGTTTGTTATAATGATATGAAGAAGTTTAAGGAAGTAATTATCAGAATAAGATAATATTAGCTGCTTCTGACCTGAAACGTAACCCTTCCCCCTAAAAAAAAAAATTAAAAGACAAAAATAATAATAAATTGAAAATGAAACAACAACTAAATAAATAATATAAACAAAAAAAATTAGTGAAGATTTTATCGTACATGCCACCAGGCTGTATTATCAAATTGGTGTTTGTAAGGACATTGGACAATGTGGTTTAAATCTGGAAAAATCTGCCTATTGCAGTGGTCATAAGCTAGAAAATAATGGCTAATTAAGTTGGGGTGCTCGATATTGAAAGCTAAGAAGTCGACCGTCCTATTGATTATTTTTACCATCAATCTCCATCCCTTCTCTTTGTACACTTTTTAGGAGAATCTAACTCCGAAAATTACTCTTATTGCAGCTCATGTGCCTGGCCGATCTGGAGTATGATTATATTAATCCTTATGATTCAGCATCCCAAATAAATAAGGTTGTTTTGCCAGAGTACGGTATTGAAGGAGCACTATGCTTCCTCCATCTCATTACTGGGCACTGGGTTTTGTTTTTGCTTTGTCTTCCATCCTTGTGTTACAACGCGAAATTGTAAGTTTTTTCATCTGATTGTTTCCCACAACAGCGACTAAGATATCCAAAACTTTATCAATGGTAAAAATAAATATAAATTGAAAGTATCAAGCTACCATATTCGGATGGAACCAGGATCAGAATATTTTATCTGTTACCTTTCCAAATACAGAGCAGGTGGGTGAAAGCTGTTTTTTTTAGGTTCTTTGCAGACCATACCATAGTTGGACGTGGATGGTTTGCGCAATTCCTAGTTATATTACTTATGTTTCAAGGCATAATACTCTATCAAGCACTATATGAGTTAAGGGCAAGCCAGTTCTTGCTTGAATTAGTTGACCTTAATGACCAGTGCAGGCTATGTAATGTACTGGAAAGTGCTGGTCTAATGCATCTTGCTCTGTTGGTGATGCATCTATCATTGTATCTCTGTGGCAACTGCATGTCACATTTATTTTATCATTTTCTAAAGCTCTGCCTTCCACTATGGTTTTTGACGGGAATTTTATTTGCAACATAATGTGAACATTATGAAATATCGATACACATGTCAAGATGTTATTTGGATTTATTGATTAAACGGATGGGTAGCTTGTTTTTATTATGTAAAACTAGTTTTTTATATGGTGTCTGTTTCCAATTGTGTGAACTGATACCAGCTACTAACTTCACGGTCTAAACCTCACTGGCCTATTAATTAGCCAATCAAGAAAATTGTATGTTGCTTTGATAACAGTTAACTTGGTAATGATATTTGTCCCAAGCCATATGCTAAATGAGGAGCGTGTTTGGCTAAGCATCACAAGTTTACTCACAAGTAAATAAGTAAGTTTTAAAATATATAACTTCTTTATTGGTCAATGTTGGAAATAAGTAACTTATCTCGATACTAAGGTAATAATAGTTTAAAAAATTTACTTCCTTTTTTTTTTTTGGTTTTTGCAAGAAAAAAAATCAGTATCCAAACATGTGACTTTCCACTTTTCTAAGCTTAGCCAGACATTCTCGAGGTCCATAAAAGTCCGTGTCACACTCTCGATAGAGTATGATGTGAATGATTCGCAGAGGATATAACTGCTAGTTTTTTTTTTTTTTTGTGCACCATGTTTTGGAATTTTGATCTTGGGATGTGTGAGCCAACAACTTATTCTGATGTATGATCAGATATTCTGAGCGGCGGCATTTGGTCGATGTAACTGAGATCTTCAACCAGCTTACCTGGGAGAAGAAGCTAAGGTTATACAAGCTTGGATATTTTGTGATAATTCTAACCTTGTCAATATTCTGGTATGTATTCTCAGATGTCTTCCACGATTTTTTTCCTGTTGAAATATTTGACCTAATCCTTAAATTATTGGTGCCAATTGTTCATGATTTTAGGATGATTTGGAGCATCGTGGATGAATGAGCAATCTCGATTTGGTGCCCTAATTGGTTGTAGATTTGTAAGTTTGGTTTCAATCCTTATTCGGATTCGTATAGAGAGGAATTTCTTACTTACTTGACGTATGAAAGGCTAAAATCATTGTCATTCATACTCGAATAAGGTACAATGAAAGATGTTATACGCCTGCATATACAATTCATTTCAGCCAAATATCTCCAGCGACCATACTCACCCACTGTCGTCTTAAATTTATGAGAGGAGCATCACAAAGAATGCAAAATGGGGGTTGAAATGTGTAGTGGATGTTGTGAAAAAGATAACAATGAAGTAAAAGATAAACACACGAATTTGCAGAGGAATTTTTATTTCTTGAGGAATCACAATACAGTAGTTGGGCGGCTACTAATTTCGTTTACAAGTCATATGTCATAAACTAANAGTGTTGTTGTGAAAAATATGACAATGAAGTAAAAGATAAACATACGGATTTGCAAAGGAATTTTTATTTCTTGAGGAATCACAATACAGTATTTGGGCGGCTACTAATTTCGTTTACAAGTCATATGTCATAAACTAAGATATATATATTCAGAAGAAGAAAAAAACCCTAATACAATAGAAAACAATAGAAATACCCAAAACACCGTTGTGTGAATTTTCGCCCCCCTGCAACCCCCCGCGAGCAAGGGGGCGCTGCCCCCCTGCAACCCGCCAGTTGTGGCTGGGTGTCTAGTATAGTCAGGCTCCACACAACTCAACAGTGGAAACAGGAAGATAATATGGAAAATAAAATGAGGGAAGCATATGAACATTTGAACCTGTAGATCTTGTTTGATTTACTAGGTTTGCTGAACCATACTCCTGAGTTAAAAAAAAATGGAATAACATTATCTCATTCAGATGCATGTATCTTCATCTCATTCTCTCGTGAAGTCGAATAAGACTCGACATACATTGCAATCAATTGCATCTTTTGGCCGCGACATATCATTTGGAAGTTCATTTAAAACTTGACATTCAAGTGTAATGCTTGCTGATAGCAGATGGAAAAAAGTCAGTAATTTGCACATGCTGTTGTATTTGTACTTGCTGGAAAAAGAATCTGATCAGCATCTCTGTTAAATTTGAGTCTTAAGTGATGACATACATACATGCAAATTCATAAACTACTTGGAATTGCTGCTGGGTTTTTGCAGATTTATTAGCCAAAGTTACCTGCTTATTTTGTCCTGGAATTGTTGTATTCTGGAGATGAGTTTTCGATATTGCTGCAGCAAGGTATAAACCAGATATCTAACCCGGGTTAGCATTCAAAATCATTTCTAGACACTACCAGTGATCCTTGTAATGGAATCGTTTGGACTGCGCTGGATATGATTAAATGAGAGAGGTTAAACTTTCGTTTGTCGTATTGTATAGTGGTGTCTAATATTGTGTACAAAACGTACTCCGACTAATTGGAAATAGCTTCGACTAGAGTGGGAAAAAAAGATTAGAGTTGTGCTATAGTAATAATTCTTTCCTGGAAATAGCTCGACTAGGGTTGGAAAGAAAGATTAGAGTTGTGCTATAGTAATAATTCTTTCCTCTGTATATTAACATGGCGAAATTGATCTCTTGAATCCCGTGGGCAGGAATTAGGATAAAAACTTTTCACAGCTAATATGGGAAGAAAACTTTACTTATGGTTCTTTCAAACTCATGGCTTTTGAACATGCTTATATACTTTATTGTTCCTGCGATGCGATTCCTACTTTTCCGTTCCTGCAATGCGATTCCACTTCATATTGTATACTAATGGACATATTTATTATGCAGTACCATCTAATATTATGTACCAAACACGATCGAATAATATGGATATTTCACCCGACATTCCCCTTAACATGTGGAAAAAAGAGTAGATTCTTGGAAATTATTATTTTCGTATGAAATTTGCATTAAATAACCAACCGTTTATGGGCCCGTTCGGTAGAGATTAAAATCGGATTAAAATTGAAAAATTAGTCGTTATTGTTGACTTTTATTAGACGAGTGAGATCCAATAACGATCATATTTTCAATTTTAATTGAATTTTAATCTGTACCAAACAAGCTATCAGAAACTACTTACAATCCATAATAGAAAGGGTGTTTTGCTCCAAAAGCTCAAATGCCTTCTTCC
>CAIGRS010300974.1:0-21182 GCA_903798395.1 Fraxinus floribunda
TTATTTAATTATTTATTAATTATATAAACATTATATCACTAATTATTTAATTAACCAAAAAAATTACATCTTTATTAATAACAAATTAATTCTTAAACAAAACTATTAAATATAAACTAAGTAAACGTGCACTGCACGTTGCTTGCACCTAGTAATTATATAAATGACAAAGAAATAACAAGACCGATCAATCCTAATAAAACAATAGGAAATATCTTGTCCAAGATGAGGTGGCAAGACCACCTCACCGATGGGGTCACTGATATTTTAGATCACGGTGCTGCCACATCATCGATGGATGGGATCAATCATGATGACACTAACGGCCCGTTTGGTACGGATTAAAATTCAATTAAAATTGAAAATATGACCGTTATTGGGCCCCACTCATCTAATAAAAGTCAACAATAACGACCAATTTTTCAATTTTAATCCGATTTTAATCTCCATCAAACGAGCTCTAAGTCTCTATATGGACTCTATTTTTTTTCAAAAATATTTTTTTTNTTCTTGATTTTAAGGAATTACTTATTTTTTAAAGTAAATATTAGGCCCCGTTTGGTCGGACTTAAAATTCAATTAAAATTGAAAATATAACCGTTATTGGGTCTCACTCGTCTAATAAAAGTCAACAATAACGACCAATTTTTCAATTTTAATCCGATTTTAATCTCCATCAAACGAGCTCTAAGTCTCTATATGGACTCTATTTTTTTTCAAAAATATTTTTTTTTTAAAATTCATTTTCAATTATATGTTCTCTTATAAATAAGATCACACGTAAATTCAAATTTTTCAAATTTTTAATTACACATTCTTTAAAAATTATTATTTTAAAATACATTTTCTAGCAAAATTTCATTTTAATGAAACCCAAGAGAGGCTAAGTAATTTATATTCAGCTTTTCGGTAAAAATGAATTATTTTTAAATATTTTTTCTAAAGAATGTCTTATTTATATAGACGGACTTCTTTCTGTATTTTTTCTTTATTGCGAATATTTTATTTTATTCATTTACTAATATACCCTTATTTAATTTGTCTAGTTATAATTTACTACCACTAGTTGTTGATAATTAAGCCTATGTCTGAGCCACATTATTTTCGCAAAAATGTATTTTTTTTATTTGATATGATGGAGAATATGTGGTTGAAAAAAAATTATTGATATGATGGAAAATAGTATTTTTTTTGAAAAATGTGTAATTGAAAATGAGTAGAAAAATGAGAATGAAAAAATAATGTAGCTCAAACAGGAGCTAAATAAGGATAAACTAGGAAAGTTTTTGAAAAAAAATATTTTTGGAATAACTTAAATAAAATTTTGTAATAGCGTGAAAAACAAAATCGACCTATATAAATGGGACAGATGGAGTAAAAATTCAAAACACGATGGGTGATTTATCAAAAACATATCCTAGAGTATTAGTGTTGATAACTAACATGATTTATATGAACATACAATTCTAGAAAGAGGCTCCATGTTTCTGTACCTTCTCATGTTGGTACGAAATCATTTATTGCAATATATTGTCATAGCGTTCCCTTTCTGTGAAACCGAGATTAAAGGTATGAGCATATATTCTCCTCTCTGAATTTGCCTTCACTTTGGAAGAATTTTTTTTTTGAACAGCCTTTTTATTGTCAGTCAAAGTCACGGCTATAAGTAAGCACTCTACTATTTGAAAATAGCATTATTTCAAACAATATGTTTCCTTTATGCGGATTGGATTGAATTGGATTGGATTGAATTGGATTGAACCGAGGATAATAAAAAAAATATCTTACATATCAATGGTTGTTTATTCAATCTTGAATAGTCTTGACTGATTTAATATCTGAAATTGACGAATCATATTAGCAGTTTAAATCTTCATTATATTTTTCACCAAACTTATTCAGAAACCTAAATGCACAAATAATTGCAGAAAATCCCTGTTTCCCTAAGAAGTTGTACTATCAACTTGTCACACGGACCACTTGATTATTCTTTTCAAGTTTTTGGGTCAAATTTTATTATACCACGTGCCCCCAGTTGAAAATAGTGGTAGTTTTTGCATACATAATTTCTTGTGAAAGTTGTACAATTGTCCTATATTTTATCGTGCTTTAACGTTATTTGGTTATTATCATTGAGTTTGAAACTATAAATAAATTGTACATAGTCGAAGGAAAGTGATAATGATGTCGAGTTATCATCTATCAGCAGCAAGCTCAGAAAAGAATTTCCCCAAAAACCTATTTTTAATTTGACTTATAGGTTACTTGCATAATGTTTAGTTTCCCACTCTGGAAACATATAAGCTTTTTTTGGGTAGACAAAATACAATACAAGGTAACTTCCAACTAATTCCTATACTTTGTAGACAACTATCCACCAACACAAAGAATGTTCCTATAATTACATGAGAAATGCTAGAAGTACACTCTTGGTGTACATCATAGGCGACAGCCCTCTCACAAAAGAGTGAAACTCGCAATTTTAAAAATCACGGACCCTACCCCTTTACAAGAGGACCGTCAAATTGAGTGTACACCAAAATTTACACTAGCATTATTCTAACTAGTAACTACATTGATCCTTTCAAACTAAATTAATACATAAAATATAATATTACAATTAAAAACTGCTAAAATTAACTTTCTTGTAAAAGGAGATTTCGTATAGCATATATAACTGTGTTTCACTAGAAAATGTTAAAATATAAAAAATAATTTAATTTTTGTGCGTCATATTTGTTTAGTCTTAGCCATTGTTTGAGTCTCATTTTTCTTGAAAAATAGATTTTGTAACAGCGATCTTTTGGAGGAGTGCGATTAAAAAATAGGGAAGAATTTTGAATTTACGTACAAATTATTTTTATTGATAGAATGTATGATTAAAAATAAATTTGAAAAGAAATGAATTTTTGAATAACGGGCTCAAACAAGAATATATCAAACTGGTAATAGTATGCAGACTTCATATTCAAGTATTCAGGACAGTGTCTTGTCCGGTTAAGACTGAAACTGTTTAGCACCCCCCCAAAGGTCATGGCATTACTGGTACTCGAGATAATAATACTTAGATAGATAGACCCCATAAACCTTATCTTCTTCTTGGCCCAAAGCACCCCACCTACCCACCCATCCCTACCCTACACCACTGAAAATCTTGATATTTTTATTCAGAATTATTCTTAATTCTGATTATTATTCCCCTCTGACTGATGCGTTACTATGAAGGAGCATATCATATAATAGTGTCTCGTGTGTCCTTATTCGCGTTTCAAATTCACTATTTTTCCCTCTTTTCTGAATGCATGCAAATTCAAATGATAAAATGTTTCAAGTTCTCTCATGACTTAGTGAATGTAACAATGAACCAAATTCAATGTTTTTTATTCAACCCTTGAAGAGTGGGATTTATGCTTTTGAGAAACCATTCTAAAGTGAATGAGACTACATGGTTTTGTGCAAATTCCATCGTTTTAGGAATTGTTATGATAAATTACTAAAGAGTTAGGGTTATATTTTTTTTCCGAAATAGTACCTCTAGTTAATTTCTCATAACAATTTTTTTTCTTTCAAGAATTAGATGATTAGTGTTGCACTATTCGATTTTGAACCCTTTAAATAGGGTCATCGTACCAATAATTAAAAGATCCTTCCCTCAAGTAGTGGAAATGCTCTAAGCATCAAGCTTTCTATTAATTAAGAGTCTGTTTGATTCTCATTAATTGGGGAAAAAATGAGTTTTGAACAATATTTTTAGGTTGATGCAGGATTAAGCAGTAGGGAAATTTTTTTTGTATACGTATAGAATGTTTTAGTGTGTGAATATACGATATGAAATAAATTAATGAGTGTAAAACCATAAAATAAATTAATGGGTGTAAAACAGGCACTATGTATCAACTCACTACGGTTGGCCAAAATAACATAATATTGAATACAATTCTAGGTTTAAAAACTATGGTTGTCACTTAACTTTCGAAACGTGCCACTCTAGTCTCCAAACATTTTTTTGCATAGATTGTCACTAAGCTTACAGAATTGTTTCAGTTAAGTTATATTTACCTATATGTTAACAAATTTAACAATTTTGTTGAGGTGTCTAATGATGTTGCTCACATGGATAAGAACCATGCCGTAAATAAACTAAAACAAGACAATTTGAAAAGCAATTTTGTTTCTCTAGTATTCATTTGAACGCTATAAAAAAATTTATCCCTTCCATTTACTCACTAAACGCGTAGATTGAATTGATTTATGACGTAGTTTCCTTGATTTTGGTCCTATTGTCATATTTCGTTTGCCACATAAACATCATTATATAATATCACTATTTTTCTTATCACACTTGCATAATTTTGCCTCTCATTCGAGTTAAGAAAAATTCTTTATTTAAATAAATATGTCCTCTGCAGTCCTAATTATGAAAGAGAAAAGTGAAGGAAAAACATAAAGATGTCAAGTGGTCTAAAGCTTCCATCTTTTCCAGGCTCACATTTTCATAAACTATGAATCATATCCTTATAATTGTTCATTATGCAAAATACCCTTTTAAAAATGAGTATGGTTGTTTAGTACTACTGATATTTAACATTAATCTAGGTGACGTACTAATGTTATTAAATGACTTATATAATTTCACATTTAATTGAACATATCATATAATGTTATATAGATTGGCGTTTTAACACCACTGGTACTAGATAACATTATTCTTTAAAAATACACGACAACTATTGTTAATTCAAAAAATAGAGAGAGGTGTACATTAATTAATTTTATAAGTTCATGTTTGGCAAAGCTTTTTTTAAGCTAGTAATACATTTTATCCATATATTTCATATAATCTTATTACTAGAGCATGTTTGGAGGTAGCTTATGGAAGTTATTTAAGCCCACTAAGTGAGGGACCCACACAACATAAAAACCAAAGTTTCATTAATCGCCAAATATATGTCACATATGACGATTACAATAGTGAATGACTGCAACTAGCGTTAATCTTAAAGAAAATTAAGCTTTTCCAATCACGCACACGTAGCTGAGTCTCAATTGAAAGGTCAAATGAGCCACTGTTGATTATAACAATTAGAACTGAAGTTACATTTCGAATTCACAAGTTAGAAGAGGAGCTCATAACTCTTGTCATGAAATTTTCAATATTTCAAAATTCAATTTCAGCATTAATTCCAAAATTAGTAAATGTTCAAAGGTTAAAGGTTTGAAATGACTATTTTTCAAGTAAATCGAATGGTTATACTAACCCATCAATTTTCAAATCATTTTAACGAGATTCAAAACTTCAATCCATTTGCATATAATCCTAAGAGATTTTGGACCGATTCTTGAATTTTTCAATCGATCTTATCCAATTCTTTTAACATAAGAAGTTTTGATTCAAAATTGTATTATGTAAGAGACAAAGTTTTAATTTCACAATTATCCATTTATAAAAATTAGGCACACTCACACTTTACAATTTGAATTGAAGATGTAACCTGCATTGATAGGTTCATCTCTCTCTAATAATTTAAGCATTTTAAACAAAATTATTTTTCCCACGTCAATCAACATCATCACATAAAATAGCATATAAATTTGGAAAAATGGAAAGGTGAATGAAAAGATTACTCATTTTGCTGAGTCAAAAATGTAATAACAAAAAGTTTGATTTCTCTTTTTCCCCACGTGTACCCCTCTAATTGCACTTCATTTTGTCTTTATATTCAAATCTGAGCCCTACACGTGGGTCCCAAATCCAGCAAATAGCATCTCATCACATGATAGACCCATGTGACATCTGTCAGAACATGTTCTTACATGTTACGGACCGCATCGTATCGAACAACACCGTTACAGTTTCATGCACTAAGGAATCCAGAATCCTACGATCAATATCTGATACTACAGTATCACCTTCTTCTTCTTCATAGAATCCATTTGATGATGACGACTTGCACAAATCTGTATCTATCAATGTCTTCAAGAACTTGGCAATTTGCTGAGGGAAAATTCTGTATTTTCTCGCCTAATCTGTCAATCAAATCCGATCCAGAAAGTCTGCAACTCCGTTTAGTACGAGGTTTGAGAATTCCCACCAATAGTTCATTTACTAGTTGGAAAATGAGCTTTCTGTTACATCTTTGGTTTAAGAATTCGGATTGTTTGGGAGTGAAAGTGGTGGCGGCGGCGGTGGCGGTAGGGTGGAGGAGCTCGAGGTGGTGGAAAATTGATGGATCAAGAGGGTGTGAAGGGGAGTACCATTTGGCCAACGACACTGGGGCACCATTGTCTATAATCCCAGTACGTTTAAGGATTTTTTGTATGTACTGAATGTAATCTCGATCACCGAGGCTAGGAGCACCGTTACGTTTGTCTTGTTTGATGTTTTCTGGGTTGAATGTTTCTTGATTGTACGATGGGCTCGAACAACTAGATAACCGTGTGCTCTTTTTTGATGAAAGATCATCTGATACCTGCGACTGGATTTTCATTTAAAAATTATAAGATAAACAAATTACAAATTGTAGGACCCAAAAATAGAACAAACTTATATCAGTACCGTAAAATTGCAGCTTCTATCTTCAGATTTTGCCAGTTTTACATTTTGGGGGCTTGGAGTTGGACGTGAAGGGTCTTTCTTGATATTGAGAAATTCATTTGATAAAGGAGTATTTTTCTTGTTCTTCTTGTCTGAAAGATTTGATTTTGCTGAACGAATGAATGGTTCCTCTTTCTTGTTCCTTATAGCAAAAGAAGCTTGTGGAGGTTTCTTGGCAGACGAATCGAATTTGTCACTTTTAACTTTCTTGCATTTTTGGACCGAGTTTTCGACGGGTTTGTTCTTAGACTCCAAGAACCGGAGCCCTGATGAAAAAGATGGTTTTGGTTGTTTTCCGGGCCTGGATTCATTGTCGAATTCTGTTAAAATCTTCAATGGATTTGGTTGTTTTCCACGAGTGGATTCACCTGTTAAAATCCTGGATGGATTTGAACCTTTCCCAGGCCTGGATTCGTCGTCAAGTCCTGTTAAAATCCTGGATGAATTTCTGGGCTTCAGTAGAACAAGATGTTCATCCCTTCTTATCTCACTGTTTCTGATTGCGTTAGTAATATCAATACCAACTTTTCTGCTGATATTTTCTTTAATTTGCTTCACTATCTGCTTCGCATATTGGCCTTGATTTTTATTTTCATCCTCTTTCTTGAATTCTCTCCTAGTACCCATTTTCTTGAATTCAATTTCTTCAGAGAAATTCTCTTTGTCAATTTGAAGGGACAACCTGTGCTCAACATCTGACCTTCTGGCTGATGAAATTCTTGGCGTCTCCGGTAAGGAACGAACACCGGAATTTAAATGTCCTCGAGGATGAAACTGGGATTTTTTTACAGTTCTGGAATTTGATGATAATGAAGGAGAGGTGGATTCAGGAAGGAGATCAAGGCCCATAAGTCTTGCTACTAAATTTGGAGTTTTTGTCCCTGGAGAAACACTGCATTCTGAAGAAATATAATCTGAAGTAGACACTCCAGGTGATTTATTTTCACGGCCTGTTTTGATTCGAATTCCCATCTGGAATGTTATCGAAATCCCAAATCAAAATAAAAATAAAGAACTAATCATTAATTATTATCATTATTTCTCACTTAATTCGAACGTACATTGGAAAAAGAAAACTATACTTACTGGGATGTTCGAATTTTCATCTTCTTTCATGGCTAATGAGAGTGAAGTTGCAGCATCCATTGGACACTCCTCTAACTCCAAGCTGTTCCTTGGCGCTTCCACTCCTGCATTAAACCAAATTTTGAACCCAAAATCTACAAAAATACAGGCAGAAAATTAAACATTAATTCCTTGTGTGAAAAATGAGACCTTTGAGTACAGTAGTGTCTTCTTCTTGAAGTAAAGAATGGGTGTGGAAATGAGAGGAATGATGGTGGTGCAAATGAAACTGAAAGTGATGTAAATCAAAGATTTGAAAAACAGCACACATGCAACCAGATGGTGATGCTTCTTTTACATCTGATATTCTTCCTCTCTTGGTAGATCTACCCCCACCCCCCCAATGCAGCCACTCTTTGCCCATAATTTGCTAACCAGAAGTACCTTTCTTCTTATACACTTCCTCACTATGGAGCCAAGAAAAGAGAGTTCAAAAAGCTTCCACCAAGAAAAATATATCTGGATGAAAATGACACTACTTATTGGTTCTATACAAACTGAAACCTAATACCATGGCTCTCATGTAGACTTGTGAGAAGAGAATTCAATTTCAAGAGTATGTGAGTATTGTGTGTACATTCTTAATATTTCTCTCTCTTTCTTCACTCACTCCCAAGCATTATCAGACCATAACCAGAGAATCAACTCTCTCTCTATGTATGTATACAATTCTCTGTCTCTGTATCTCTCTTCTTCTCTCGGGAATATAAAGATGATGATGATAAGAGCAGGCTCCTTTTTTATATGCATTTGTTTATCATACCATACCATACCAGTCCATCTCCATTTCCCCCCCTGGGTTTCAAATACGATAATTTTTTTATATATTTGGGATCTGCAATTCTAAATTTGTAATTGGCCCCCTCAAATAGAGGGTTCAAGATTTTTTATTGGGTGTGGGCTCCCCTATTTGTGAGGGGACTACAAATAGCAAAATCCTTTATAATATAACCTACTTTAATTTGTCGTTTTGAATTCATGGTCAATATATATATTCACCAAAAGCCAGCTCTAGGTTGTTTACCAAAGTGGTGTGTTACAGTTTTTGAATTAACTTTGAACATCGATCAATCAAAAACTAGCAGAATAGTGAGATCAATCAACCTAGTTGACATGAAGTAGGACCACCTTTATATTATGATTAAATGACTTGATACTTGACATATGTTCATTGTTAGAAATTTTGAACATATTTGTTTGCTCGAAATATTGAAAAAAGTCTTATAACAATTGTCGATTGGTAGTACTGTATTTTTTTTGGTCATATTAAAACACTAGGTTTTACTTCTGTTTTATCTTTTTGGTTAACTAAATTGTGAATTTGTTGACCATTGATATCACTGCTTGTTTGTTATGTACATACGTCGTGATAT
The DNA here is from genome assembly GCA_903798395.1 of Fraxinus floribunda. NCBI lineage: Eukaryota > Viridiplantae > Streptophyta > Magnoliopsida > Lamiales > Oleaceae > Fraxinus > Fraxinus floribunda. The sequence goes on from CAIGRS010300974.1 coordinate 9,094, forward strand.
TTGTATTACCAAATCAATGCTTCAATGTAATGCATAATGCATTAGATCTATAGCAAGTTGAATCGACAATTCAAGTTGGCATTAATTTTGGCCGAGTATGTCACATGTTTACCTCGATCAAATTGTAGGTGTGGATTTGATTTATTTGTCAAATGTCAATTTTGTTTGCCACTACCATTTGTTGGTCAAGTGCTAGAAAAGAAAAAAAAAATCTCTCAAAAAGAGAATAATGAATTTAGCTAATAGATATTACAATCTAATTATTATATTAACCACTATCTTTTACTTTTACTTCTACTTTTTTTTGTGGAAATTCACTATCTTTTACCGACATTTGACTTATTATTTCTACACTTCACCTTAAAAAACCTACTTATAAGTAAATTTATTTTTAGAAAAAGTAACTTACTTTTTGAGTATGCATGTATTGGTCAAAGCTGATTAATTACTTATTGTAATGGTATATTAAGGAAAAAATTATATTCATAAGTAGCCAAACATGTTAAACGTCGAAGACAAAATTATAAAAAAGTACGTGTTTCTAAGAATACTCAAATATAGCAAGTTAAAGTCTCGTCCCTATTTCTATGTGTTTCTAAGAATATGTAGATATATCACGTTCGAGTCTCGTCTCTATTCGTCTACAATAATAGTGTTTGTACGTGTCAGAGTATTAATAAAGAAAATAAATTCAAGGCGGATGCAACCAAAGACATGCATCATGGGCCATGACATGCACCATTGGCCATGAGTGCATCAAAATCTCAGTTGAACGCTCTCTCTGGTCCTTTTTTCTGCGGGGTATGGGGGCGTTTGTCCTAATGCATCTTAGCTACAATTCCAAAGGGACCACCTTAACATTTTGAAATACTATATTCTTTTTAGAATTTTTATATTTATTGTTTTTAAATACTTATATGGTTGCAGTGTGTTCTTTGGCAGGTGGCCTATTATTTTTTTTTTTAAAACATGTTCTTTGATTTGGAGATTATATAAAGAGGTATAACATGAAAGAATAATATTCAGGAAATAAATTAATTTCATTTCCAAAACAAAATAGAAACTTCATGCTGTCCATTACAATCATGGCACACACTTCAGTAGTTTATGCTCAAGAAAAAAATTTGAGCTCAAATCTACTGCTCCCTCCGTCCCAATTATACAGACTGAGTTTCTTTTTTCTCTTGTTTCAAATATATAGGTCAATTTCCTAATGTAGAATATTTTGTTGTGTTCCTTTACCAATATGTCATGTTGAATGCAAGATTTTTTATTGTTCAAGATCTATTTTATAAATATTAAAAGATATATTATACAAGAACAGAGTGGACCAATGGCCTATGAATATGATATGATGAACGCCAGGAATTTTTTTTTACAAATGAGAAGATCCAAATTTCACGGAGCTCTATGCTAGTCCTATTTCAATAGAATGGGGTGCATTATAATTACCGTGAGACCGGGACGTTTCATCAAATTGGATGAATTTTTCAATTTTCTTATCAAGACTATTTTTCGTTTTAGTTGTGGCTAGGGGTGGGGTAGGGTTAGTGGGGGGTCTAGATTCATGAATAGCAAAAGAAAATAAAAGAACATGTTAGATTCCCTCCTATCTATTTATGTTTGTATGTTTGAAATTTGATGGTCAATTTGAATTTTGAAGCTCTCTTGTAAACAGTATAGTTGTTTTATATTGATCATTCGATTTCAATTTGTCTCAAATCAATAATTCAAAAGTTGTTAAAATAAGATTTTTAGTAAATTTTGATAAAAGTTGATGAAATGTGTGATTGAAATATTGTGAAATCCATAAAATATGTTGTTAAAATTAATGATTGATTTTGACTGAAAATAAAATTTAGAATTCAATCGGTATCAAATAGGGGCTATATCTCATCAGTACCAAAACCAACAAAATTCTGTTGACAAGGTTCGAATTTCATCAGTTCTGGTAATGATTATAAACAGGATGGTCAATTAAAACAAACTGAAGTTTGAAGACAAAATATATTAAAGTTGGGTGACAAAAGATCATATAGATTTAGTGCAATATTATTTATTGTATGTTTGATTCTCATTTTTTTCAAAATACATTTTTATCTCTCTTTTTTACAACCACACATTTTTATTAAAATTATATTACACGCAAATCAAAAAAAAAATTTCCCTTTTTAACCACATATTCTCTATCAATTTACTATCTCAAAATACATTCTTCAAAATCATGAGGCTCAAACACCCCCGAGAGCATCCAATATCAGCAGTATTTGATTCCGGGAAAGTTAAACAGGAAGAAACTGGGTAGGAAATAGCCACGATCAGAAAAAGTTTACTCCGAAACTCTTAATAACACCTTTTTTTTTTTTTTTTTGACAATAATGTATAAGTTGTGAGGATATAATCCAAATAAAAAGTAAAAACTGTGGAGGAAGAATAACGGTCGAAGAGAAGTGAATCTCTAGTGCCAGAATGTTACCACGGCAAAGAGATTCTGAAATTGCCACTCTCAATATCTACCATCCACATCAAAGCCAGCCCCTGTCCACCCGGGTGGCGCTGAACCTCTGCCTTTGAGTACTGCTCCTATTCCCCTTCCTCTCCCTGGGTTCATAGTTTTCTTCTTCCCTCTTCCGTCACCATCAAGAGAAGGCTGTTGGTTCTGGCCATTTGTTTGGGGAACATTCCCTCGACTGGATGTAATAATAGCCAGTCCAGTTGCTGGTTCTGATGTACTTACTGTGGAAGTATCCTGAGTTATACTATGCTGTGCTGGTCCCCTTGGATTCCCATCCTAAACATGAGATTCGAGCCAGAGTCCAGAATTTCTTAGGGGACACGATGTTCATGAAAGAGTTATCTCCTTTTACTTTCTAAATACTTGCTTATCTATAAATGGAGTTATTTTCGCTACAAAAATGACACCAATGCATTACACAGCTATGAACAACAAAAACTCGTAAAATGAAATGACTAGTTGGTGGTGGTGAGGTGCAATTGTACACTACTGCTTCGAGATTATTGCTATAGTGCCTAAAACATTAAAACACAAAATGGAGATGGGGTGCCAGTGGCTGGGGGAAAAATTAAACAAATTAACACCTCAATAAGAATACAAGAGTTGGAGAAAAAATTACATCTATGTCTACTTTCAATATGCAAAGTTCTCTTTCAAATAATAAACTGTTGTCTTGTTCTTCATTTGTCATCGCAAGAACAAAATGATTGAAATGCCTTCATCACGACGAAGAAATGATAGGTGTGATGTGATATACTAAACGCCAAGGCAACTCTAACAAGCTTGCTGGAATAAGAAGGTATTGAATAAATTAAATTACTTCAGCAAACTTAAATTGATGAAAACTTTGTTAACTCGAAATTTGAGAGGTTGAATTTAGATGAGTTTTCCCCTATAGTTCGGAATTTTTATTCTCTTCTGTCTCAGACACCACACACATATTATCTCCTTCATATGGAGAAGAAGGACAATAGATATAGAATCTTCTCGACTACAGTGAATTCTGGACCTGAGTCATTACAAAAATCCATTATAGGAAACAAAGGCTCAAGAAATTGACTGATCAAAACATATAATCACATCTGCAATTCATATGGTTATGGAGTGACAAGTGGGTATACAGCATTACCTCAAAAGTTAATTTAATAAAGATGAATAACGAGATTAATGCGATACACTATAATTATCATACAACAGAAATGATTGGTTTAATCCCATTAGTACATTTTAGATCAAACCTTGCACTACATTTCTTACGAAGAATTGGAATGACTTCCAAGCATACACTGCATCACTTCTACCCCCATGGGTCACTATGTCAATATCAAAGGATTTAAATTCTTGTTCAAATAGCATCCTCAAGTACACCAGTCAATTGAAGAAGAGGGAGCCTATTTTTTAGCGAGTGTATCATACTTGAGACAAGTAATCATGTTTGTGTCTGCCCCCGTTTGCATACTTAGTTTTAAGTTTTAGAGAATGTATTCGATCTAAAAGACTATATGTGTGTGTGGTTGCGCATAATTTCATAAAAGGAAGGCTTGGGAAGGTAAGCTTATGGGGAAAGCTTAACTCTATACTTTCATCACTTACCATGCACCAGACAGGCAAATAGTCCAAAGAAAAACTTGTTTAATATGCACATATTTTGTTTTGTATTTCACCAAAGGTCATGCAGAACAACATGTCCAAATAGAAACAGCGTGTGACCATTTAGGATCCATCTTTTTTTCATAAAAATTCAAATTGCTAAGATATAAGACCATGAAACTTCAACTGGAAATTGGAAATACACTTATATATCTTTGGAAATCCCATAAAGAGTCCAAGATGAAGACATAAGGGGAATGAAATCTTACAGAGGGTACATGAATGGATGATCTGCTTGGGTTTAAAGCCTCCAGACGCCTTTTCAATTCTTCCAGTCTAGTATACTGTGTGTGGCTACTTTCCTGAACCTGTAGAGGAGAATTACCTTGAGTAAATATAAGATAAACTGAACAATATGAAGACTCAGTAAAACGAGATATCGACCAGATTATTCAAGTCTTCACAAAGCTTCTGTTTAATTGCTTCTTCATCCTTTACTGCTTTCGATGCTGCTTCCCAGGCCTAGTAACCAGAACAATATTCATCAGGGAAACAAATTAAATACAATAAATGATAGTGCTGGAGATTGAGAAACCAGGGGAACTAGGAACATCTCCCGTGAGGAAGGAAAGGAGATAAAGTGGACATTAAGGAGATAAACTAAACAATCTATTTCATATAAATACAAAACATTTTTTATTTGAATAACATAATGAGGAATTACAATAACTTTGACATTCATGTCACAATAAAAAATGATATACCATTAGATAACAAAGATGTACATGGTAAAAATGCAAACTAGGAACCTCCAAAATTTTCAAATAAAGTAATCCAATAAACTCATTACAGATTTATTTGGCTTAATTGAGAGTGAGAAATGTGACATTGATATGCATTGAACTTTTTCTATTGATTGTTCATAAAAAAGTGAATGCCTCTCAGCTCTAATTTTTCAAATTCAGAGCTAGTTTGATCCCCATTATTTTTAAAATGCATTTTTCTCTCTTATTTTCAACCACACATTCTCATCAAATCACTGTTTCAAAATGCATTTTTTGCAAAAAAAAAATGGGGCTCAAACATGCTCTCGATTAATTTATAATTGTTTAGACGACTAAATTGAATACAATTAAAATTATAAAGAATTGATTAGTCATTTTGTAAGTGGTAAGTGACAAGCTAACACATATAATGAAGACAATAAAACAGTTTCTTGGTGTGTCGGGTAACAAAATGTACTTAAAACATTCCAATTTCTTATTCTGAGCTTTTTGTTTATCCTTGTATTTTGCTAAAAAAGCATGTAAAACTGAATAAACAAGGATCCTTGAAATAGTATGTTTTTATTCACTGTATCATTTATGCACTATACTTGTGTAGGTGGATCCCACCCTTTCGACAACCCAAGTCCAGTCCATCTATATATTCACTAATGACAATATAATGTTTTATTCATTCATGGATGCATCTTGAAATAGCAATAAGTTGATTTCTGAAACGAAAAAGGGTAGCATGCCTAAGTACTGCATATATATGACAAAGATGCAAGATTAGCTATTCATCAAAAAAAAAAAAAAAAAAACTGACCTGTTGTGCTCGTTCTTCATTCAGCTTGGCAACCCGAATTCTCTCAGTTGACAATTCTATTTTCTTTCGCATGTGTTCAAGAGCTGATATTGAACGCAGGCAGCAATGATCTCTCAGTTAAAATCAACAAAAAATGAATATTCTTAGAGGAAGTAGGAATACCAAAGCACATACCAGCTTTCTTTGGTCCAGAAGTAAGCTTCATCTCCATTGTAAGATTTCCCAATTCTCGTTCAACATCACGAATCTTAGAATAATTTTCTTCAATGTATCTAGGCAGATGTACCAGAGATTTTATGAATATCACCAAATTAGAAAAATTAACATCTAAAGATAACTAATACAATTTCTATATATCCAACCATTATATAGCAAAAATTCTGATGCAGTTGGCAGTCATAACGGAATGTGCAATTTAGGGGAGCAATTCAATACTGGGAGTTTGAGAAGGTTATCCAACTGCATCCTATGCTTCAAAGTATGAGGACTGGGGGGAATTCAGACAATACGGTGGTACAGAAAGGCTTTGGAGAAGGATAATTCACCGCCATATCTCATAATGGAAACAAAAGTGAAGGTTTCCACTTTCTGTGAGGGTTACATGGGATGATAGGACCCGAAAAAACTGACTTTCTTCATCTAAAAATCGCTAATAGTATTAGGATGTTTCGTGCATCAGGCTTGTTTAGATTACAGATTGGATTTTCGACTGAATTGTACCACTGGAAGTCATTATCTTGTATCTTCCAAGTATGAGTTTTTCCCCTTTTCTTATTCAATAAATTACTAATTTAATAAAAGATTTAGAACCTCCACAAATGAAATGTATACGGTCTAGCAGCACATCAACTGGCATATAGATTCATGATTGATGGCTATGTGTAATGGCAAGATTTGATACTATATCTATTTCTTGCAACGTTGTTTTGGGGCTGCAACATAAAACTGAATTTCTTATTAATCCACCATGCAGGTAATTATTTCTCAGTATAAGCGAGAAGTTCCAAAGATAGTAATCTCCATTAAGTTCATCCTAAATTTCTCCACATACTTTATTATTATGAAATAAAGAACTGCTTTACTAATTTTTCAATATGAAAAGCAATTAAATGTGCCATTGGAATGAAAATGCAATATAAAATATATATACTCATACATTAGGTGCAAGGGACCTCAATTACCGGCCTGGTTTCTTCGGTATCTCTCTCTCTCTCTCTAACGCGCACACCTCCCTTCTCTATCTTTCCTCTCCTAGAGTCATAGTCTCCTGTATTCCCATCCCTCCACTCAATTTTATTTTATTTTTTTAACTCAAAAAGATACTAAACAATATCTCCTCACCCCCACCCAAAAAACACAAGTTTTGGCCATCTGGTTTCTTCTACTCGTAATTTCAAATGAGCTCAAAAAGTTATTAGGGAATTCATTGAACTCCAAAAACTATCAGAAAATCAAAGCAATCCAACATATCCTGCACAGTGCATATCAGTTTTTGAAGTAAAGTGCACGCATCAAGTGCATTTCGTCTGCATAGTTGAGATAAAGGCAACAAACTTTGAAGTAAAAAGAAAGGATAAAAGGCAACAATGTACGAAAATTTAACTGGTAAAAGAAATTTATCGTTAATGTACATTATTCAAAAACAGAAACAAGTTAAGAAGGGAAAAAAAAAAAGTGAACTTACTTTCTCAATTGAAGTTGCCCTGCTTCTATTATCTGCAAATCAATGCAACAACAAATATTATATAACTAATTAATCATTGTACATCTGGTGTCTGTGTTTATATTATGAGAAGACCTTTTCCGTGTAGGCGATAACAGGAGATTCTCGGGGGACTCCGTCGGGTCCGATCTCCGGAAGCAACATTGGCCTTGCATTGTCCGCATTCGGACTCGAATTAGAATTCGCAGCCATTTGAATGGATCACACTTATAGTGATCAAGCAATCAAATTCTTCGTTCGGTTAATTCGTCAATATGATGATTCAAACTTGAAGATAGAGAGAGAAGACTGAGAAGTTTTAGGCTTCCAATAAACACAGATTCATCAGATGTACCGGTTAATATCTCCGGTGATTTCGCCGGACGGTGACCGTTTTTCTTCTGTTTTGCTGATTTGCGCGATTGTGGAGAGAACGGAAAGCGCGCCTCGGGAGATGCTTTCAGAGAACAAAAAGCGTGCCACTGGCTTAGATGAGGTCACAGTTGTAATGTTGTATAAGCTAGGGATTTTTAAAATATTTTTTTTCCCAAACTCATTCTTAAATCACGTATTATTCCAGTAAAATAATTTTGTACAATAAATTTATAATTTCTTTTTTTAACTTTTTAACCATATATTTCTCAAAAAATTACTTTTCACACAATCATTTTCAAAAAGAATCAAGCTATTTGTACACTTCGATTGACAACTTGATTGACAGATTAATGACGTGAAAGTGTTATAATTGTTGGATTAAATGTATGCAATGTGAAAGATGATGTAAAATCATGTCAAATGTAAATTCAATAAGCCGAGTTGTAGGTGTAGAAAGATGTATCTTCCAAAGGTGGAATTCCTACATTCAGATAACAAGTTTACATTTGATTTGCTTTGTATCCTGAAACTGAAACTGATTGAACAGGCAATGAACAACATATTCTGGTACATCAAGACAAATCTAACATCCCAGGATGTTACGAAAATTTTATTCTAGTATAATTCTCAGTGGATTTTTCCTTTCGATTTTTGAGGAACGTTCCCCGTCTACTCATAAAAGTCGGATACGAGCATGCTCGACTGAAAAGTGAGGGTGAAAAGAAGCATTTGTTATTTCTTATGCAGCGGCTTCTGCTATTATTTGCTGGACTGCTCGTTTTGTAGGCAGAGCGGGAATAGCACCATTTTTTGTGACAACAACGATAGCCTCTCTTAACCGCTTCAGTAAAAATAATTTTTTCAATTTTACATTTTTTCTGGAGTACACTTGAAAATTTTGAAAACCATTTGTGATAGCTGCACAATTGGTTTATTTCATCGTTGTATCCTGGAGGTGATTGTCTACAGAGGTCGCAGTAGTTATCGATGAACAATTTCGTTCTAGGACATCGTGCTGTTACGAGACTCGATCGGTCGATAAGTTTTATTTCTACACTTTACTGTAACTAGTAACATTTCTAACAAAAAAAACACTAAATTTTAATTCATAATTTGGTTCAATTAATGTGTGAGAAAATAGTTTAAATGACTTTTTACTAATGACGTTTGCACTCTTAAGTGTGTTCCAGTATATCCCTAGCCAGAATGATCTATTTAAAGTTTTAAACAAACATTTTCTGAAAATTATTTATTTTATCGGTTATCTTTACCTTTTACAATGTTCCATTTCCAAGAATTACCCAAAACCTAACACATGGCCACTCATCATTTTTAGTGGCTAACTTGTTTTGTTCTTATAAACTTATAAGAACAAATATGTAAAATTATTTTTTAAATAGTATTTCTGTCTAAATTTCCAGCTTTTCTTTATCAGGTTTATATAGAGTTTCGCGTGCGTTCTTCTAAGGGAAGTTGGAATTGCAGCTTCCGTTTTTAATTATTCCATTCGAGAACTTGTTTGTTAAGTGTGATAGCTCAACATCTTACATCACTAAAGAATGTATTTGTTTAGAAATGAAATTTGAATACAATCACCTATAAATGGAATGTCTTAACTTTATTATGAAGAATATCGAAATATAACATGTTAGATTTTATCGAGATATGGTCAAGAATATCAAAATATAAAATGTCAAAACATTTATAGATGCTCGATAAAGGTTATAATGTTACAATCACTTTTAATACAACAGAAAGGTAAACAATTTCATTTTATTTTTTTAAGATTACAAAGATTTTATAAAATTCTTGAGAACATCGAGAGATCATACATCCCATAACCATGAAATCCTCCTTCATTGAATTCCTCGAGGACCCTCAAACCCTTCTCTTTAAGTACCTTGGCGAGCTCAATTTGACGATCGATCATGGGATCCCCCTCACTGCCCGTGATCAAGATCTTCCATCCCTGCTCCTTGATTTGTTCCAAAACCTCCGATTTCATTCCCACCATTGGATTACAAAACTCATGATCACGGTCAACACCTACTGGCAAAGCAAGTTCCCACATTATATCAGTCGCACATGGTGGAATCACCTTATCATTCATTAGCCTTAATTCTGACGAGGTCCTCTCTGTCCCACCAAAGAACGGTTGTTGCAATATCAACCCTTTGATCTTCACAGGATTGAGATCATCAACACATCCAACCGCACGTAAGCCAATATGATAGGCTATGTTCCCACCGGCACTACATCCCATGAGATAACACTTTGAGAAATCAGCATATTTTGTTAGCCACTCATCACTGGTGGTTTTGAACCACTGCAAAGCTTCCATGCAGTCTTCATAAGCTGCCGGAAGGCGGTGTTCTGGGGCAAGACGATACTCCATCGACACTATCACTGCTGGTATTTCAATCGCCGCTTTGCAACAAAATTCATGGAACACGGTAGTGGCTGCACTGAGCAGAACCAACCCGCCACCGTGGTAGTACACTATAACCGGTAGTTTCTCGACTTGGTCAGAATCGAATACTTTACGGGGAAGGAATATACGAACCCAAGTTTTGTTTGATTCGTTAACAGGGATGTCTTTAGTTAGGATTAGACTTGAATCACTCGGATTAGAACAAGCAGGAGTGGTGGTAGAAATTTCAAATATTCGTGTAATAGACCCGTCGGGATTCCTGGCCATGCCCATATAGCCATATGGATCAACAGTCGGGTCGATTGGATTCGACATGGTAGAGTGGTGATGCAAATGAGTTGCTGTGGATGAAGATTTCGAAGTTTTCTTGATTATAAGTGAAGAAGCCCTGTTTTATAGAATGGAGCGTGAGAATATGCTATTATTGCCTTGGATCGATCCATATGGATTATAATATCATAAACTACCAATGTTTATGATAATGCCTTGGATTGATCCATAAGCCATGCTGTGATATCCCATTTCATTTAGTTGTTTGACGGGCATTATTGGGAAACTACACGTTCATACAATAAATTTTTTTTACATATTCATTGTAAATTATACATTCATACAATAAATTTTTTTTACATGTAACTAAAGAAAAAACAATTCTATTTTTCAATCACATATTCTTTTTAAAATAACTGTTCAAATCATTTTATTTTCCAAATAATGATCGGGCTTAGTTTAAGTCAAAGTCTAAAAGTTGTGGAGTTTAAACAGTTCGGTATTTTTTTAGGAAATGAAAAACATAAAATGAAAATGTCTACAAAATCAAGAGAATTAAGTAGAAGAGAAGAAAGAGGGAGAAGACGAATCATTCAAGAAAGCTAGGATCTTGATCAAAATTCAAAGATCTAATAACTACCGTACTTCGATAGACTGAAATTAAGAAACAGAAGTAGATGTACCTGAAATGGGATTTTCAGCCACGTTGTTGTTGTAAGTTTTAATACAATAATCAGCACTTCTTCAAAGAAACATGTGAGCTTGGGGCCAAGAAAATTAGAGAGAGAGAGAGAGAGGGAGTGACAGGTGGGCGGTTTGATTAAAGATTGAGAAACGGTAAGAAGGAGGAGAATGAAAATTCGCGTGTATATCGAATCTCGGAGGTGCAGTGGCCTGCCGTTCTGCCTCTGTACCTAGGGTGATTGTTTAACGGCATGTGCTATGCGGATTTTGACTTAAACCTAACTTTTGTTATCTCATAAATATCTTTCCTTCCACCGAATGTGTGATTCAAATTGTAAATGGAATGAATTGGGAAAAAATAATTTTTGAAAAGATAAAAAATAATTATATTAACGGAGAATTGAAATTAAAAAAAAAAAATCTCATTAAACCCATGTTTGGTCTGGATTAAAATTCGATTTTAATCCAAGTTAAAGTCAAACAATCAATATTAATCACATTTTTCGATTTCATGGATCCCATAATTTTTCAACTACATATTTCAAAATCTTCTATCACAATCTACTAAAAAATTTGATTTTAATCTACACCAAACACCTCTAAATATATATGTTGAAAAGTGTGCACGCTCTTCCTTTTTAAACTTGAAAATGGTAGTAAATTAAAGTGTTCATAATATATCGGTTCGTTGAATTAAACAATATACAAAAATAATTTATGTATAATTATTTAATATGTTGGGAGTGCGTCCAAAGTCCCATATTAGTTAGAAATGTGAAAGATTATGAGTTTATAAGCATGAACAATATCTCCATTGATATGAGGCCTTTCGAGTAAAACTCAAAAGTAAATACATAAGGGTTTAGGTCCAAAGTGTACAATATCATACCATTGTGGAGATATGTGGTGCAGTGGCGGACCCAGCCTCAACG
>CAIGRS010300983.1:0-12812 GCA_903798395.1 Fraxinus floribunda
ACAAAGGTATATAACCAACAAAATCAGTATATATACCATTTTGGCCAACTAAGTTAACAAATTCACCTGAGCTGGTTTAAAATATAAAATCACGAGTCCCAGCTTGGCCTTGATGTGCAGACATGTTACGTTATCAAGTTTTACAATTTACCTCATGCCGATCTATCCTTGCCTTGTTACGCAATGTCCCCCTTGACTAGTTAATTAAAGTTAAGACTCTCTTCCTAATTTTTAATATTCCATGGTGATCTTGTGAGAAAAACAACTAAAACCAGGGGGCATTATTGGTATTACTTTTAAAATGATGCATCACCTCTTCAGCAAGTGATGTAGCACTAAATTGGTTATTCTTTCATCAACAAATGTTCATGCCTTTTTCTAGTCTGTAATTCACTTTGTTGGTTTTTTCGTCCTTTAGTTTTTGCTATATGCATAGCTTCCCATGGCTAGACTCTTGTACTAAATGGAAAATAGCTCACTGCTATTTTTGAGCTGAGCTTTTACTGAAATATTTGTTCCTCCTTGTTCTGTATCCTCTTGCTGGTAGAGCAAAAAAGGTTCATGCCGTCGACAATATGAGCACTAATCTAAGCATGATTACCCTTTCTGGGGATGCACATAAGTTTTCTGAGAATTCCAGTGTTGTTTGGTCAGTTTCAATGTTCTCCGCTACAAGGTTATGTCAAACATTGAGTCCCTTCAACCATGGTTTTCTTGGAGATCCTCTTTGAATTAAGTTGAGCTCCAAAACAATAGCAGTAATACACCGTTATCCTCACTCTTGAGCCCTAACCAAGCCTATGAATAATGGCTCACCCAACTTCTCCGTCGATAGCTAAGGGTTCATGGCTGAGCAATCTCAACTGGAGGTGGTGGCTAAACTTATACAACCTGGAAAGGAGGAGCTCTTCAACTGTGAGTCTCAGTCTGAGTGCTTGAGTTCAAACTTGCATTCTCCCAAACCTGGAAAGGTATACTGCTTAAATATTTGGCTTTGATGAAATAAAAAACTTGATGGGCATGAAGGCAGCTGGTACCCATCTTAAAGGAAGAACTCATCATAAGCTACCCTTGGTGGACTTTCAAGGGAGGGTGAATCAATCATACAAATCTCACGACTGGATGTAGGGTATTACCATTCCTTTGCTCAAAAGATATAGCTTATGGCTCTAATGCAATCCTCCCTATATTACCTAGAATGAAGCCCCAGAAATTCACCTCAAGCTCACTCCCATTAGGCCCACACCATATAAAGCCTGCTCCTGCATTTTCCACCAACCAACTCAGAATGCTCCAACATCGAGTCAAACACGGGATCTCCAGCTCTAATACCAACTATTCAGGGAATTGTCTAAAAGCTACAATTCATGACACTAATGCAATCCACTCTATAGTACCCTGGGAATCCTCCTCAAGTCCACTCCCTTTGGACCCAGCTATTTCAAGTATGGTCCTGCATGACTCAAGATAATGATCTGTTGACAAGGGTTCGGCCAGCTGGTTATACATGAAAGGAGGTAGCAGCGATTATATCTGACCAAAAAACTGGAACTAAATTATGACAGTGCCAATATTGTCACAGAGAGAAATGACACAAGAAGATAGATAATCAATACTAAGATTTTCAGCATTGCCAAAATACGTTTTAATTTCAACATAAATAAAATATCAAATCCTTTTATTTTCTCAAAATACGTTTTAATTTTCTATTGGGTTGCTCTAATTGTCTTAAAATTTGGTTGGGATTCTCTCTCTTCTGTCTCATGATTAAAGTCATTTTTTTATTTCTTCACTAATTAGATGAGAATGTCATTGTTGTGCCTCTTTAAGATTTTTCTTTTATCAAGAAAGCAAAAGGCGATCTTGGTAGAACATGTCATATTTCATAAGGAGTGGATTAAAAGTAACATGGCATTTGGTAGTTGCTAAGAATCTAGTTGCTTTAAATCTTCAAGCAAATCTGGCACGGAACCGAATGCAGAATAGGGTTCATACAACTATCCTCAAATTTATGGAGAAGCTTAATTTGTTGTTTGTCAAGAACGCTAAAGAAATGAAGGAATAGGTTTTGGTGTTCCCAAGTCAAGAAAGCTAAAAGATTCATGTAGCTACCCTCAAATTCATTGACAAAAGCTTAATTTGTTGTTGTGTCAAGAAAGCTAAAGAAACGAAGGAATAGGTTTTGGTTTGACCCAAGTCAAAGTATTTTCCTATTGATTTGATATCTTACAGATTCCTTGGTAGTTTTGGCTTTCATCTGTCTTAATGTCATCTTCTGAGATCTGCTGCTTGTTTGCTGCACCCTCATGAGTTAAGACGTGTTTTTGTAAGAGCAAGCATAATGAGTTCTGTGCTTTTATCTGCTCTGAAAGAAAATAAGAAATTTGGAATTGGGGATTAGGTAGCTGGTACTTTAATGTTCAAGGATATGCCTTTTGAGACTTTACAATAGCTCATTCTAAATATTACTAGTCGATTTTTTCATGTAGGCAGCCAAGAGATGATGGGTCATGGTTGTTGAAAGTTGAGTGCAAGTGGGCTATTTTTAAGATGAGGAAATTTTAGGTCTTGATGTTTGAATACCCCATTCGAACAATGACATCTGTCTTTGAAACTCCATTTGAAAAGGAAGCTAACCTGGTCAACAATGCCATAGTTGAATTATGGAATGTATGGGAAATACTTTAAAAATTATGTTAGAAGATGTTTAACGGTTTCATTTGTAGACCAGAGGCACATTAGAGCAGATATTGTTGTAGATATATATAGCAACAAATCCTAGAAATCACTCTTAGAAAAAATAGGAGTCACTTAGTCTAAACCTTTTAGCATGAGACAGAAGATTGCACCTTTGAATATATGGATATTGGTCTTCTCTAAATGGAATTGAAGAATTTGATAGAAGTTTCTTATGATACCTCTCTATTTCTTCTCCAATTTTTTGAAAAAATAAAAATAAAAAAACCTGTTACACTTTTAATGTTTTACCATACTAGAAAATTCTAATTATAAGTAGTCTGATAGATGCTTTTCTTTTGAAATGTTATGTCAGGCAAATGAAGTTGTAAAGGCAAACAACTTATCCGATACAATCATTGTTTTGCATGGGCGTGTTGAGGTAAATCTCTTCTCTAAACATGCTGACACCTGTTATATCTCATGCATCCGTGATTTCATTTTTTTTCATGTTGTTTAATGTTATTTAAAAGGGAAACAGAATCTGCTATGTTAGGCTGTGGTCAGTTTCAGCCCACTGCCTGATGTTTTTATTTGTCAGATGTATAGTTTTAACAATTTAGTCAAATAGTTCTGATGCAGGAGCGTATAATTTGTTACCGAACAAGAAGATTAAGAAAAAAAGGTGGTGCAAAGAAGAGAAGATTTGATGGCAAAATAAGATATCAATTTATTCATAAAATCAAGGGTTACGAATTATATTGACTAAGCCTCTATTTATAAAGCAAGAAACTAAAATCAAATGAACTTCTAATAAACTAGAATTTTATTGAAATATATTAACTCATCTAATCTAAATAAATATATTTTAAATCAAATTCAACTTTAAAATCATAACTATAATCTATCTTTATCTTTATTCTTTATATGTATTTTGATCTCCATCATTTCTTTCCGACCGAGAGAACTCGACTCCTACGAGTTAGTCTGAAACTTTTTATTCAAAGGAGCCAATCTTTTGTCTTGACCAAATGTTGGTATGGAACTCTTGACATCAACATGTATCTTAACTCATGCTAATGGAGCGATCTTTCTTATGAACCAAATACATATACTAGTCAATTGATGACAAGCACACAGACGTAAGCATTTTTTTTTTTAACTGAAACCAGTTTAAGCCTTAATTTTTGGAGAATAGATTTTGTATTGATTTTTTTAATTTTTTGGAGAGTATGTAGTTAAAAAGGAGAGAAAAGTTTTAGGTTAACGTGTAAAATTATTCTATTGGAAGGATGTAATTGAAAATGAGTTTTTTTTAAAAAAATAAGTTTTTAAAAAATGTGGCTCAAACATGGGCTAAAAAACAACAACTATAGTTGAACAAATTGTTGCAAATTTTATTTTTATTTTTTTAACTTTTTTTCAACTAAAAAGAGGAAAAAATTGTGCCCTTGATTGCTATTGGTATGAATTCTTCTTGTTTTTGTGCATAAAATTGGTTATAGAGTTTTGGGGCGATGGAAGGCAACGGTGTGTATATGGAATGGATGGAACTGGTTGATGAATTTTGGATTTGAGAAAGTGTGGGTCAAAGGAGTTTGATATCAAATTGACGCACGTGCGTATAATTTGTTAACGAACAAGAAGATTAAGAAGAGAAAGGGGTGCAAGGAAGACAACAATTGAGGGCAAAAGAAGATATCAATTTATTCATATAATCAAGGGTTATGAATTACGTTGAATAAGCCCTCTATTTATAGAGTAAGAACTAAACAAAAGACTAAAATCAAAACTCTTCTAATAAACTAGAATATTATCGAAATATAATAACTAATCTAATCTAAATAAGTATATTTTAAATCAAACTTTACTTTAAGATCCTAACTAAAATCTTTCTCTATCTTGATCTCCATCAAGTTCAGTTCGTAATATACGAACTAATAAATGCAGAGATGGTAGTGTAGGTCATGTGAGCATTAAATTAGACACAAGCATTGAGGCAAAGTGAATTCTTTACTCTTCCATTGTGCTAGAGCACCACTAAAACTAGTTCCAGCCATGAAAGACCAGCCTCAAATAACCCCAATGTGCTTTTTCTGTTGCTAGAAAAAATGGAAGGAAAGCGTTTGCTTCTTCATTTTTTTATTTTGGGGATAAATGAATCAGAACACGCCTTACCTTTGAGAGTAAAATTTCCCTTTGAAATTTCTCCTTGAATTGTGCCAGGCTATTCAATTTTGTGGATAGTTGAAAATATAATATAAAGAACAGAAGTTAACTAACTAAACTGAAGGCATCTTGAGAAAGTTTGTTAGAAGCTTGACCTATTGTTGGTTCTCTGAAAGAAGTTCATATTTCTTGGTACTTCAACGAGTAATAACAAAAACTATTATGGAAAACTATATTGCAAATGTACAAATAATTGGGCTTGCCCGAGTTAGTTAATAAGGATCGCGCGGTCAATAGAACTTTAAGAGAATTCAAGCTAGAGTAGAAGAACTGTGGGAATCAGTTCATTCTTGAGGCATTACTCACGTAGGTCTCATGCATCACCTTATTATTACCTGCTAGAGTCTTATTTTATGGTCCTGCCGAGGTATTCTCTGTAAATTTGTACTCCCTGTTCGAGAGTTATTAACTTTAGAGGCGAAAGAAAGAAGAGTTGAAGTTACTTTGGTAAAAAAAAATTACTTTCTGTTACTATCCACTTTCTTTACATTTTAAATTTCTCTAATTATATTAGTTATATAATATACTTCTTCTTTTTTACTTAAAAAAAATGTAAACAGATGGCAAAGTATGTATCAAAATGTTTCATTCAATGTAAAAGAAAAAGGAGACTGAAGAAATAATTTGTTATAAGAGTCTGTTGTTGGAGTTTGTGAAGAACTGAATGAATTGAAGCAATAAGAGGTTGTTGGTACATACAAATAGAATCTAAATGTCTTCAAAGAAATGTATGGCGTTCAAGTGACCTAGATTCCTTGTGGAAAAACTGCTTTGTATTTTCTTTGAACAAATTATTGTTCTCTGTGGTCTCGTACTAAAAATATTGCGCATTTTGTTTTTGAAGTTGCGTGTTTGACAGATGGGATGGCTATAATTTGTTCATTTCTGGTTTTGTTTTGAACTTACACTAGTTCTTGAATAATTTGTTTGCTGCTTATAAATATAGGATAACCGTAGAAATTCACAATCTGGTTATTGCAGGATGTTGAAATTGATGAAGAAGTTGATGTTATAGTTTCAGAATGGATGGGTTACATGCTTCTTTATGAGGTGATGAGTAGTATCTTGCATGCATTTATAAATCTAAGTTTTCACGTATATACAAATGTAGGTAATGCACTTCTGAACTAGAGGTTCCAGTTTTCCTCTTTTTAAGTGTATCTTCTCTGACATGGAACTTGCTTGCTCATCCATGTTAGAGTATGCTGGGGAGTGTCATTACTGCCCGAGAACGTTGGTTGAAACCTGGGGGTCTTATTCTTCCGTCAACTGCTACGGTATTGATAGCTCTTCTTCTCACTTATTGCGTGTATGTGAATTGTCAAGCAACAGTGGCAGCATGCTCCAACATATTTTAGGAGCTAATGTCAGTTTTATATTGCTGATGCAGCAATAGTTGGACATAGGCTTTGGTCTTTTAAATTTTTGCTTCAGCTTGTACATAATTGCTTTTAGACCAATCTGTGAACAATAATAATAGAAATTGGTCTATTGGAAACAAACATGGTGTTTAGTGCTATTGTCATAATGTGAATATAATGATTGCCTTAGTTTCTGGTCCATATCATCCTAATACTAGCCTTGGCATATTATAGGGCCCAATCATTGGGCATAATGCTGTTTTATTCTCTACCTTTGCAGCTGTACATGGCACCTGTCACCCATCCAGACCGATATAGTGAAAGCGTCGACTTCTGGCGCAATGTATATGGAATTGATAGTGAGTATATTTGTTTAGATTTATGTCGTTATCAATATTTTCAATAACTATATACTAGATGTCTAGCACAAGTTTCTTTTATCTTTTGTATTTTGAAAAGAATGTGATTTTGAAGACAATAAATCTCTTGGTTTCATTGGTTGAGTCCAGCTCAGGTTAAGATAAGCCTGATTTGCACATCAGTGTAGTGTCTTACCATACGATAAAGATTTGTTTTTGATTCATAATCCGTTACTTCTAGATATCCCTTCTAAATGTCTTTTCGACTTTTATGCGGTAGGATTAGGCGAGCTGACATTTGATCCTGGATTGCATATAATTTTGCAAAATCGACTAGAACAGAAATCTAACATATTATGAGATGCTTGATTTTATTTCGTTCTGCCAAGGTGAGACAAAGTCATTCTACTGATTCATGGAACTCAATTAAGTTTTTCCAAGAAGCACATAGTACTGCTGCTAGGAAACACAGAATTATGCTTAGAGTTTCACTGGCCTTGATTTGGGACCTAATTAAACATCGTCAGTGTGGATTGATTTATGCATTGTTGTTTAAGTTTTCAATTTTAGCAGATAAATTTTTCTGGTTAAAGGCTTGTTCAAAAGGATTCCTTAAGGTTACCAAGTTGCATCTCTTTATATGATACTATTTATGCTATGTTCTCCTATAGTTTTCATCAGATATATTAGTTCATGAAATACTTTCCCATTCTAGACTAGGACTTGATATTGGGTCATTGGAACTATGCTGCTGTGTACACTAGGGTTTCTGGGAGAAATGATATATTATTTATTGGATTATGGCGATTTCGGGATTGGAATGCACAAAAATGTAGCAGTGAAGAGTGACAAGGAGAAAATCATAAGGCACTGGATGTTAGGGAGGTTGAGTGGAAATTGTGGTAAAGAAACATCACACTTATCTCCATGAGAGTTAAACAGGAGTAGTTACACTCTGAAGGCACTGAATGACATGATGCACCGTGTTTGTTTAAAAGTTGTTGAATTGCTTTCCGGAGGAGCATCTATGGCCAGGATCAACCAGGACATACTTATTCTCTTGTGCTGGATTTTCTCTCTCCTTTTCCTCTCCCCTTCTTTCCCTGTAGTTTTATTGTATAGTTAATCAATTATCTGTTCTGTAGAAGCTGCTTCAATTTTGTCCCAGATATGCTTTATAATCAAACAGATAAAATTTAATTATGATACATTTAGGACGATTTATAATCACTGTGCATTAGAGAAGACACCATAGGTGGAAATGCATTTGTAGCTATGAAGAGTCTTGTGAACATGGGGAGACTTTTAATTTGCCAAATCATCAAAGAATCAAACAATATTTAAATCTCTTCAAGAAATTAATAAAAAGGTCGAGGTCTAGTTTGATTGGTCTTTCTACTTTACCCCTCATGTAGACCAATTTAACCAAGAGGATGATTGGAACTAGTAAACAGGGGGAGGTCTTTACTACTTGGAGTTGCAATTAGAAGAGTCCGTTTTCAAGTAATGGCCATTCTACATTCTATATATCACCGTCGAAGTTGGGCATATTTGATACTGATGCACCAACTTAAGGGGGAAGAGTTGGAATGGAAGATAATAGTTAGGAAATATTTAACTAAAAAAATGATAAAAATCTAAAGTTAAATCAAAAATTTATTTTAGCCACGCATTTAATCAACTTTTACTAAAAATCTGATTTTTAGCAAAACCAAATAGGGGCATAAAGATAGGACTAATCTCCTATATATAGGATTGACTGTAATGAGTATTTAACTTTCAATGATAAATTTAACCTAAATTCTAAGTCAAGAGTTATTGTCTTTCCTTGCTTACTTTCATGTCAAAGTTAGATATATACATATATATATATATAATAACATGTTAAAGATTGTAATTAGTTAAATAATTACCTTAATTCTCGGTTTTCCTAATTTGTATATTTCCTAAGATAGATTCCTAGGGTTGTATATATATTTGTGTATTGTTTCACCAATAATGTAAGATATAAAATTATTCCCATTCGTGTGTTATTCTTACACTTACTTTCATGTCAAAGTTAGATATATATATATATATATATAGTACACTTAAATGTTGCCTTTGCTTGTTTAATTATCAGCTGATTGTTCATGATTTTTTTCCCTTTTGATTGCTAAGGTTGGGGGTTTGTTGTTATATGCAGTGTCTGCCATGCTGCCATTAGCGAAACAGTGTGCTTTTGAAGAGCCTTCGGTTGAGACAATCAGTGGAGAAAATGTTTTGACTTGGCCTCATGTGGTGAGTCGTCCATGTATCCTTATCTCTTTTTTGACAGCTTATCTATTCTTAAATGAACAGAATGCCAAAAATGTGAGGATTTCCATAGATGAAAAAATAATTGAAGTTTCCTAGACACTGCATCAAATTATTGTTATAACCAATGTGATGATTTCCATAGATGAAAAAATAATTGAAGTTTCCCAGACACTGCATCAAATTATTGCTATAACCAATGTTGTCAAAACCAGCCCGGCCCGGCCTGACAGGTAAAACCGGGAACCGGGCCAAATCATGTCCGGTTTTTGATTATTTACAAAACCGTTTAATTTATAATTTAAAAGCCCATGGAGAATAAATGGATATCATGCTCATTTTGTAGATGCATTCCTCTCCAAAGGTTTCATAGACTTCCAATGTGGGATTGTGCCTTTTATATGTTCTTAACTCCAATAGTTTCATAAACTTCCAATATGGGATAGCCTTCTACATAAACCTTGACAAATCGCATTCACGTACGTTCATCTTCCTTGGACATGTGACTCTTTAAATGCGTCAATTTATCTAGTAAATTCAATGTGTGATGAATGAATAAATCTAGAAAACTACAATGAATCTTATCTATGGAATTTAATAAGGTATGAATATACGTGTCAATTAATAAAATCAAAACTAAAAAGAATACTATTGAAATAATCTAAACATAGTTTGGATAAATCCATAAATGATTTTAATCTCATATGACTTGTAATATATTATAGATATATTAGAGATGTAATAAATTAGTGCATATTTACCTAATTTATTTCTATTATTATTGTGCTCTTGTACATTGTCTAGTTGGTTTAATACTGCGGTTACTAGGCATACAGATGGGCTACCCAATTTCATGTTGTTTCTTTTTGATTTAAAGCGATAATACACTTTCTGTGTATTATGCATTGATTAATAAAATATTTGATTACCTTTCAAAAAAATTTATTATTGTGCTCTTGTAAAAACTAAGGGGTTGTTCTCGTCGTGTTTCAGTTTTTAGTTTTGAATTTTGAATTCATTTTGAGTTTTGTGTTTTGAGTATCCATTTTGAGATTGTTGAAAACGCGTTCTTTTTGTCATTTTGAAAATTTGTTTTCAAAAATTAAAAAAATGAAGTTTTGGCTTGGTTTTAACTGAAAACGGTCAAAATGAATTTTTTGGCGTTTTTCGTTTTCTTTGTAAATTTTAAACTCGTTTTCGGAAATTCGTTTTCGAAAATAGGTAAGTAAACGTGTTTTCAGTATTTTCGGAAACTGCAAAGAGAACATCCCCTAAATATTTTCATTTTTTGATGACAGGTAAAACAGGTTGACTGTTATACAGTTACCCTTCACGAGCTAGAGTCTGTTTCCACTAGATTTAAGTTTAAATCAATGATGCGAGGTTAGATCCCTTTCTCCCCTTCTCACCTTCATAAGAAGGATATTTTGGGTAGACCGTGTATTTATGTATCTCTGAACATGTATGTTCACGGCACCAATACTTAACTGCTCTCCAAAAGGCATTTTTCTCACTCCAGATCATTTCATTTCCATGTAAATATCATTTCCTTCACGAGCATGCATCTTACTTTTATTGAGTTTTAATGTCATCATTGAATTTGCATATTAATGCAAGATCAAATATTTTTACTCTCCTACAAGTTTTGAAATATTAGGAATGTAATTTTCTAACGGTAGTTGTATATTTGCTATTGGATTCCAGCACCATTTCATGGGTTTGCTTTCTGGTTTGATGTGGAGTTTGGTATACCTGCAATATTCCCTTCCAATAACAATACAAAAGCTGCATTCGTTGAGCCTCCTAATAATCATGATATAGTTGGTAATCAAAGAAAGAAGCGGGCCAATCCCAATGAAGCCCTTGTGTTGTCCACAGCACCTGAGGATCCTCCAACGCATTGGCAACAGGTGTCTTGCACATACATACATTTAATTTAAATGTTCTCTTCTGTTTGGGCTTGAGTAGTTGTGTGTGGCGCATGCTTTGACTTTTTCTTTTGAATAACATTGGACCAGTATAGCAATTGCCCAGATGTCTCACTACACAACAGTTCCTGTCAAACACATAAACCAGCTGTATGTCAAAGTGATTATGCAATTGGCTCTACCATTGTGTCAGACCTGCTTGCTCTGACGGATCCTGAAGCAGGCAGCCTAATTCTATTCTAGGTGTAAAAGAGTTTTGGAAACATTAAGGTTGTAAAGAAACTACCAAATGTTTAAGCAAGTTGTATTTCAGGATAAAAGGTAGACAAGAAACTTGGACATGTCACTTAAGATTACAATGTCCACACTAGCATGTACAACTAGTGAAGCCAGATTCTGGATAAACATGGGTCAACTACATGAATTTTCTCTATTCTATTCAATCCTTACATTATTGAGGAAAGAATGTATTTTAAATAGTGATATGATGGGAAATATGTGGTTAAAAAGTAAGGAAAAGTTATTGAAGAATGTGTAGTTGAAAATGAGTTTTGAAATAATTTATTTTTAGAGAATGTGTCAAACAGGGGCTCAATGTCAACATCCAGACTAGCATATTACAGTTTGAAATAACAGGACATACTAATATATAAAGTCTAGGGATTAGTTTATAACTCCGTGAAGGATAGATTACACAACTATAGGATAAAAGCAGTCAAGAAGAATAGACTATTTTTGCACAGTTGGACTTGAGATACCTTGAGCATACAAGATGCACAGCAATAAGTCTTTGAATCAATTAGTCTCTGTGTGAAAATGAGGTAGGGGATAGAGGAATGAATAGAAGAGACTAGCAGAAGAAATAGGGAGGTTTTCATTTTAGAAAACTCGTACTGATTTTCTATGGTAAAGTGCCGAGCATATATTAGGATGCTATTGTAATGTATGAATATTTTTTTATTTTTCATTTATTTTGCAAATTGAATGTGCAAGCAAGAGATAAGATTTGTTTCTGGGAAGAGATTTGGATTGGCTCAGATTCTTTTGCATTTATCTTCCTCCAGATTTTACCAGCTTTCAAGGTTAAAAATGTCAGCATTAAATGTGATGGTTCATTATCTGAATGGGACAATGAGTTTCAACTTTCACTTACGTCAGGCTTTGCAAAGTAGTGAAATTTTACATTTGTCTTTGTCATCTTTTCTTTCTTGTTTAAATTGATAATACACTCCCTGTGTATTCTTTATTGATTAATAAAATTATCTGATTACCTATCAAAAAAAAAAAATTATATTGAAGCCTTTTGATATGACAAATGAATGTGGACATTGGATTCCTTGGGTGTCTTTTCTTTTAAATCTATTTCCACACTTTAATTGATTTGCCTAATTCCCTATTTTAATCCTTTCAATTTCCTTTGGAAATCTTTTATCCACACACAATTGAGGTTTTTCCTTGGATGGTTTATCAGAGAAATTAATACTTGTGATATGGTCCAAGGGAGATATCCTCACTATTTTCTTCCTCCTTCATGGTTTCTAATGTTTAGAAAGACTCAGAATGCAATGAACTCTGTTTTTACTTGGTAATGCTGGAAGATTGTCGTAGTGCAGGTTTCTTCAGGAATCTGGATTTAATTAAGTTTTCTTAAGTAGGTGTAATTAATTACTTGTCAAGAAGCTAATTTGTTTGGCTCGTGTAAGACGGAGACACCTATTAGGAAATCAATGGTTTCAGCTATCATTTGGATGAAGATTGTTGTCCTCTACTTTTTAATTCTTATTGCATAACTGTAAGTTACTTTCATTTAATATGATTAATACCCATGTGATCAGCATTTCTGTAGAAACTTTATGATTCAAGAAGTTGTTGAATAGAAAGGTGATGTAGGACAATCCTATTGTAAATAGGATTAGGATTATATATTTATAATAAGATGTTTAGTTATAATAAGTTTTATCTTT
>CAIGRS010301068.1:0-12632 GCA_903798395.1 Fraxinus floribunda
TACATATAAATATACAGTATTCAACATAACTGAATTTTTAAACAAATTCCTTGTTGAAGAAGGCATTCCCCATTGAATATGATGAAATGGTCCTGGAAATTTATATAAAATAAACAGTTTTATGCCTCCCATCCATTTGTTGTTGATCGTTGCTTATCAAAGTTGACTTAAAAACAAAGTAACAAAATTATTAAAAGATTTTCTATATTATATTAAGCCCATGTTTGAACTCCATTAAAATAAAATTATTTGCTTTTCATACTCATTTTCAACCAACATTCACACAATTCAATATTTTGCTCGTAAATCCAAAATTTTTCCTATTTTTTAACTACACATTCTCAAAAAAAAAAAAAAAAAAAAAAAGAATATTCAAAACATCTTTTTCTCAATTTCTCTTTATAATGGTTGTCTAACAGGATATAAGTCCTGACAAGAATTAAAATTAGATTTTTAATAAATTTTGATAAAAATTGATAAAATATATTGTTGAAAAAATCGTGAATCCCGTAAAATATGTGGTTAAAATTAATTATTAACTTTAACATAAATTTTAATTTTAACCACTACCAAAGTGGGCTAAATAATTATGATCTCTCTTACTGCATCACCTTGAATATAAAATTATCTATCAAGTAGACAACGTACTTAAAAGGATACTGCAATTTTCTTGATGGATACCGGTTTGTTTGAAGCGCTATACTTAACAACGACGGCAATAATGGAACGAATTATTTGAAATTGATTTTTCTTGCCTAATATTTTCTAAATATGTAGGGTCCACTTGTACAGTACTTTTAAAAAGTCAAAAATTATCTTTAAGATTAAAAATCTTCTTTTGACTATGTTTCAATAATTTTTTGAAAATATTTTATGTTACTAGAAGAGCTCTGAGAGAAAGATGTCTAGAAACTTTCTCAAGAACCTTTTCTCCAAAAAAATAAATAAATAAATAAATAAGAAAAACAGGTCGGTCCTGAAATTCTTGAGGTCCTAGCGATTAACTATTTTGAAGCTATTAACATAATTTTTTTACAAGCGTAGATAAATAAATAACATATTTATACTTTAAAAGAAAACGTTATACAATCCGAAAGATAGATTAGCAAAATAAATTACCATTGACAACTCAAAAAATTAGGGTAGCATAATATTTACCAAACTTATACCGTTAGTGGATAAAATATTATCAATATGTAATAATAATCTCCAAGAATTATTAATTGAAAAAACATGAGTTGCAGTTTATGGAATTCTAGAAAGTTTAAAAATGAAAGCGAAAAATGTGAAAAACTTTCAATAACCATAATTTGAAATCGTGATATTTGAGACCCATTTTAGTAGAAAAATGTGTTTTTGAATAGTGATTGATGGAAGAATGTGTGGTTAAAAAGTAAGGGGAATTTTTATGTTTATGTGTAATATTATTTTATTGATAGAATGTATGGTTAAAATGAAGTAAGAGAAAAAGAATGAGAATGAGAAAAAAATAGATGCCAAATGGTGTTATAAGAATGACTCTTAAGGAGAGGTAATTTTCAAACCTATAACACAAGACATGCCATAAATGCAAAAAGTGTAAAATTTAGGGACTACATTGTAAATAGTGACAAAGATATAGTTTTAGATGATAAAAATTGACGACTTAAGATTATTTCGTGATGAAAAAGATCAACATATTTTAATGATTTTGATTTGTGAACCTTCTAATAATTTTAAGATTTTTTAGGGACATAAGTGAAAATAAGTTTCGATTTCAATAATATATTTATTTATTGGAGGGAATGGTACATATATATGGTATTTATTACACATCAATTCAATTTTAAGAAATAAAGTTTAAAAATTTAAAAATCAGATGATAAATAATATATAATGTATTATGTATCTATTAAATATCCACCATCATGTCTCAATCCACTCCAACCTCTTATCTAGAGCGTGTTCGGTAGAGATTAAAATCGGATTAAAATTGAAAAACTAATCGTTATTGTTGACTTTTATTAGACGAGTATATTTTCAATTTTAATTGGATTTTGAGCTATATTGAACACGCACCTAATATCTTGAATATCTCTCTTCAATCTCTCTTTATAGAATCGTCTAGCCCAGGGACGAATTCAACATTTTGGTTCAATTAGGGCGGAGACCGTTGACCGGTGATCGATAACCGTTGACAATCAACGATCGTAACAGTCGAAAATATAATTCGATACATTAATTTTTTTCATTTATCCTTAATTTCCTAAAATCCTAAATTCTCCATTCACAATACACAATTCAAAATTATAAGTCATAATTCATAGTCCCAGACAATAATATAACATAAATTCTCATTTCTCATAATTCATAAATAACAAATTCACAAACAAAAAAAAAAAAACCCAGAAATTCAGAATCATAGCAAAATCCAGAAAGATTCATGGGTAACACAAGCACTAGCAAATAGGAAATAGCAATATTGATTTCAAACTTTCAAGGGGCAATTTTGAGCTAATATATGTACGAGGAGGCAGAACGCAGAAGAGACGAAGCTTCAACCTCCACCTATTGCACTACTGTGGCACCGTCCTCCATGACTCGGCAGCGTCAAAGACTCACAGCCACAAGACCGCACTCGTAACTCCGCAGACCGCAGTAGAAACTCGCCCTCGTCAATTGTCTCCCTCCTCTCCTCTACTAGACCAAAATGAATTGGATTTGGTTTTGTTGTGGCTAATGGACTTTCAATTGCAAGCAAAACCCATGGATTGGGCTCATTAATTCATCTTTCTTCCCAGCGGACGACAAGTCGGTGGCGAGACCTGAAGCTTCCAGCTAACTCAACACGGACGGCCGCGGGAACTGGCTAAATGCTGGGTCCGCCCCTAGTCTAGCCAAAGTCATCGACATCCACCTACTACCATAACCTCTACCACAACGATGATAGTACAGGTCTAACTCTTTAACAAATTTTAGTTTATCGTCTCAGCAATACCATTTTGACCATTTTGTTGAGTGAGTGTATAACATTGTTTTGTGTCTTTTAATTCCATTTTGGTTACCGAATCAAGGTTCATTATTTATCCTCAAACACTTTAGTTTCTCGCCAGTCATGTGAAATATATTGTTTGTGTAATGTACTTGAAATATTATATTGAAATTTCTTATAATATGAGGTTATCAATGTTGATGCTTTTTTATTATTATACTGTCATATGTAGTTGTGACCCATATATTAAGTGGTGCACGTCATAAATTGTTAAGGGATATAATCCCACATCGAATAAAGATGTAGATACAGACCAATTAATAAAGATCTTGGGCTACTTCTCTTAATAAGGTTGACCTTTTAAGATGGACCCCCAAATCTTAACATAAAGCCACCATCTTAGGGGGGGCGTGTTAAGGGATATAATCCCACATCGAATAAAGATGTAGATACAGACCAATTAATAAAGATCTTGGGCTACTCCTCTTAATAAGGTTGACCTTTTAAGATGGACCCCCAAATCTTAACATAAATTATGCATTCATATGTAATTACATTGCTTGGACTTGAAAGATGTCCTTCACAACTTGTAAAGTGAGAACAATCACAAATCGGGCTTTTAAGCACACCACCAATCCTGGCTCTGCTGCTTAGGCCGACTTTTGCTGTTCTTTTTCATTCATTATTTTAATTTGTATTTTATTTAACTTACTTCTTGTGAGGGAAGTTTAGTCTTCATTTAATACTTGCGACAATAGTTTAGCCTTCCAATTAAGCTGTCTTTAACGTCTAATCAAAAGATCTAAGGGCTTGTTTGATAACCCTCATTTTTCATGGCAGTAGGAATTTTTTTCCATTTTCTAATTTTTGCCTTATTTGATAGTATAAATTTTCCATGAAAAATACTCTCGTTTGTTCACACGTGCACATTTTTCATTAAATTGAGGAAATTGTTTTCCCACCTTTTAGGTGGGTTTTCATTTTCCAGAAATTTTTTTTTGGTTTTTTTTCGATTGGGGAAAAATTCTATAGACAACGGTAAAATTTTTTATCACTTTTATTAACAATTTTCATGCAAAATAAAATCAAATGAATAGTATTCGGTATGGTAATTTTTAAAACTTTTTATTTTATTTTTATTATTTTTGACAATTTAAACAAATTCTATACTCAATGGTAGAAAAATTATCACTTTCATAGACAATTTCTATAAAAAAATGAAGTCAAACGGAACCAAACTTTCAACATTTTTCAGGTGGAAAATTATACCAATCAAACAAAATTAATTACAATTTCCAGTAAAACAATTTCTAGGCAATTCAATTCTCTAAAATTATTTTCTTTCTACCTATTTTCCACATTTGCAATCAAACGGACCCGAATAGATAAATTGTTTTGCATTATCATTTTTATTTTCTTTTTTGGCTTCTACCATTTTAACTTTATGTGCTTTCTTCCATATTTCCGCCACCACTAACATAGCTAAA
The DNA here is from genome assembly GCA_903798395.1 of Fraxinus floribunda. Classification (NCBI taxonomy): domain Eukaryota; kingdom Viridiplantae; phylum Streptophyta; class Magnoliopsida; order Lamiales; family Oleaceae; genus Fraxinus; species Fraxinus floribunda. The sequence continues at coordinate 4,459 of CAIGRS010301068.1, forward strand.
TTATGCAGAGTGAATTGTCCAAATAGCTACTGAACTTTACGCCATATTTTCAAGGAGTCACTGAACTTTAAAAATCACCCACTCCACGAGGATACTGAACTTTAAAAATCACCTCATTCATTACTAAATTTTGCAAAAAATTTCTATGGAATCACTAAACTTTGCAAAATATTTTCTAGGAGATCACTGAATTAGTGACTCCTGGGAAACCTTTTACAAAGTTCAGTGATGAATGAGGCGATTTTTAAAATTCAGTGATATCGTGAAAATCTTTTGCAAAGTTCAGTGATAACTTGAGTGATTTTGAAAGTTCAGTGACCTCTTGAAAGCATGACGTAAAGTTCAGTGACTATTTGAACAATTTACTCAAATTATGCACTACAATCAACTTAAAATTTGTAAAAGAAAGTGGACGAAATAGTACTAGCTGCATGGCATAGCCGATTGGGTGCCTAAGTTAAGCAACGATGACATTAATTCGACAAATCTAATTTAATTCTTGAAATTCACCAATAAATTTATTCTCTAATTAATTGAAGTGTTGTGTCATTATTCCTTAATATAATTATGTAGTAATATGATCATTTATACATATAAATATACAGTATTCAACGTAACTGCATTTTTAAACAAATTCCCTGTTGAACAAGGCATTCCCCGTGGAATTCGATGAAATGGTCGTGGAAGTTTATATAAAATAAACAATTTTATACCTCCCATCCATTTGTTGTTGATCATTACTTATCAAAGTTGACTTAAAAACAAAGTTACAAAATTATTAAGATTTTTTGTATTATATTAAGCCCTGGCAAGAATTAAAATTAATTTTTTAGTAGATTTTGATAAAAATTTGATAAAATATATCGTTAAAAAATTTGTAGATACCATAAAATATGTAGTTAAAATTAATTGTTGATTTTAATTTAAATTAAAATTTTAACCACTACCAAACACGGCTAAATAATTATGATCTCTCTTATTGCATACCCTTGAATATAAAATTATTTATCAAGTAGACAACGCACTTCAAAGGATATTGCTATTTTCTTGATGAATTATTCTCCTTGTACAACTTTGGGTTACAACAATGGATGACAACCTCTCACAAGGAGGGTGGGACCCTCGATTATTTTATTTATGGGCCCCACCCTCTTGTGAGAGATTGTCATCCATTGTTGTAATTCAAGTGTTGTACATGTAGCATCTCTCTTTCTTGATGGATACCATCATACCGGTTAGTTTGGAGCGCTATATTTAATAATTACGGCTACAATGGAAACTTCTTTTGAAAATGTTTCAATAGTTTTTTTTGAAAATGCTTTATGTTGCTAGAAGAGTTATCAGAAAAATAAGAACCTCTTTTACAAAAAATAAGAAAAACAAATCTGAAAATCTTGAGGCGCGATTAATTATTATGAAGCTATTAACATAATTTTTTTTACAAGCGTAGATAAATAAATAACATATTTATATTTTAAAAGAAAAAATTATACAATTCAAAATATGAGAGTAGCAAAATAAATTACCATTGACAACTCAATATTGGGGTAGCATAGTATTTACCAAACTTACACCGTTGGTGGATAAAATATTATCAAAATGTAAATAATAACTCCAAGAGTTATTGATTGAACAAATACGAGTTGCAGTTTATCGAATTCTAGAAAGTTCAAAAATTAAAGTGAAGATCGTGAAATTTTTTTAATAATTATAATTTGAAATCCTGAAAAATATTATAAGAATGACTCTCAAGGAAAAGTTGTTGGAAAATTCCAAGTTCCAACGTATATGGAGCCACACGTAATCTATTAAAATGTGTGGTGCTATTATTTAAAGTATATTAGTCAATTAAAGAGATCCGTTAAAGTTGTATTTTGACTAATGGGTATAAGATTTCGTGGAAATATAGTGTAGAGGCCGAAAATTTGTTTTAAATTGATGAGGGGTCAATTTGAAACAAATGAAAGACAATGACTATTAATTATCTTATTATTATAAGGATCATAGTCCCCAATGGTGAGTGTGATTTTTGTTTTCTCTTCATCCCCATCAACATAGAGAATTCAAGAGAGAATGCTACAAATCACTTTGGAAGATTACTCATTCAGGAAAACAATTAAACATCTATGGATCAAGGCATGTTTCCGCTTTTATTTCTTTGTTCTCATTGATTTCAACAAGGAGAGTTCATATGTATGAAAAGGGTTTGTGAATTTTGGGTTTGATAATGTTTTGGATCGATAATCCCCTTTTCAATTTTCCATCAAGTGGTATCAGAATCACTCCATTGTTGAATAATTGAGAAATTAAGGTTTTAAAAATTCTGAATTTTTTGGGTCCTGTTGATCTAATTTCGTGTTATTTTAAGAAAATTAGCATATTATTATATAGTATGTTTTTTTTTTTCCTTCCAAAGATTTGGGTTTAACTTCAAGAGGTTTTTCAAATCTGTTGAAATTTCAATTTTCAGGTTATTAAAAAAAAATTATATATTTCGGTCGTCGACGACACTACAGCGCGCCCCCGGCAGTGGGATGAGTCGGTGCTGCGTCGCGCAGCACCTTTGTGCGGTGTAGCGACATAGGCAGCAGCAATGATTTGATTTGTGAACCTTTTAATAATTTTAAGATTTTTGAGGGACAATAGTGAAAATATGTTTCGATTTCAATAATATATTTTGGGCCAGATATTTGTTTATTGGAGGGAACAATACATATATAAGGTATTTATTATATATCAATTCAATTTTAAGAAATAAAGTTGAAATTCAAAACTCAGATGATAAATAATATATAAGGTATTATATATCTAACAAATATCCATCATTATGTCTCAATCCACCCCAACCTGTATTTAATATCTTGATCATCTCTCTTCAATCTCTTTATAGACTCCTCCAGCCATAGTAATTGAAATCCACCTATGGCCATAATTTCTCCTACAATGATGGTAGTACATATCTAGATAAAGGCGCTGGATTCGAGATTTATGAGTCAACATCTCAAGACTAGTGGTTAGTTTAAATTTTTAATTTAGTGAAACATCGACAAGAATTGGTGGGTTATCTAATTTAACTTCAATTTGGACAATCGTGCGACATTAGAATGATTGAAGGAATGAATTTTTTGGCAGTATGATTTAAACTACCGTAGAGAGTTGATCTGTCTATGGAGTGTAAATTTGATTCAGATGTGCAGATGTTCTGTTCCACTGGGTTGTTGAAGAATCATTTAGAATTTTCAAATTTTCTTAAAGGATCCGTAGGCAATTAAATTTGTCTCATAGCTCTTAATTAAGAAGGTTTTATCTTGAGTTATTGGTGAAGAGATAGAAGAAAAAGAGAACATATTTATATTTCATTGTATTAGTTTCCATTTTTCCTTCGTGACCAGCTCTTTTAGAATTATGGCATGTCCTATGCACTATGAAAAGTGATCTGTGAAATGTTGCATGTGACTTGTAAAATGTTGCCTGTGATATTGATCCAATGACATGTGACCAGTTCTCTTGATTATATGAACCTTGATTTGTTACTTGTGATATTGATCAAATGGCATGTGGTTGATTCTTTTGAGTATGTAACATGTAGACATTGATTTATTACCTATGCAAGATGACCCTGACTTATAATATATGAACTGTCACGTATGAACTTCAATCTGCGACTTGATATTAGTGCACAAAAAGATGTAACATTTGATCTGTGACCAATTAATATTGATATGCGAACCTATACAATATGACCTGTGAATTATAACCTGTGACTTGTGAATATAAATTAGTGATTGTGACCAATTCTATTTGATTTGTAACATGTGAACATATAATTGTGACCTATGACAATAACCTGTGACATGTAACAAGTGCACACTGAACTTTGAAAACTGAATTATGACTTGGAACAGCGGACTTGTGAACTGTGGCAATTGGTTACGTATTATTACTTTGTCACAAATCACAAATTTCACAAGTCGTAATTTTTTTATTGATCACAATTTATCAAATTATTAGGCCACGTTTTATTCCTCGAACAAAAATTATTTATTGGTCACAAAACCTTTTTATACAACCTTAATCCAACCCAACTCCGGCACCACCACTACCACCATTTAGAAAACACCAACAAAAAGTACCCAAAACATTGACTAAGCAGTAGATCGGAGGAAGAAATTACCCAAAAATACCCCCAAACACGTCATTTGTGAAGCGGCCGTACGTAGCGACATCATCGTCGCTATGCACGACGGGCTCTACATCGACGTCATTTGCTTCTCTGCACAGAGCGCTGTCATGTTTCGATAATTGGCAGTTGTGTGAGGGAGGAAAAGAGGAGAGTGAAGGGAGTGGAAGTGAGACAGAAATAAAATGGCTAGGGTTTAGGAGTTAATTTGGTAGAATTGATGGAATTGGGGGGGGGATAAGGTGAATATTCAGATTAATTTAGTTTTTTAATATTATTATTATTATTACTAAAATTTGAATTTTGACCTCATTTTTTAATTAAAAAAAACTTTAAACTCGATTTTTGAATTGAAAAGGTTAAAAACATGTGTGGATGTAATTTCTTCTTTATTGGAGGATCGATAATTATTCTATTAATTATTGGGCTTATTTGGAAGTTGTATTAAATGGCACATTACGGACTAAACAAAATTAATTTGGATAAATCAAGTTTGAGTTATAACATATTAAAATAAACTACTTGATGGATAATATTAATTTCCAAATTAGACCATACTAACTTAACAATATTTGGCTATTTTAGTAGTTTGTAATTAATCATGTATATTTAAGAACTAAGTTAGAATAGACCAAAGAAGATTAGCCCCCTATTTGAGCCACATTATTTTTTTAATTCTCATTCTTCTACTCATATTCAACCACACATTTTTTAATAAAATAATATTTTCTATCACAACAACAATTTTTTTTTCCCTTTTCAACCACATATTCCCCATTATATCTAATAAAAAAAATGCATTCTTGTAAAAATAATGTGCACCAAACAGGAGATAAAGTTAAATAATTATTTAAGAAATTAATCCATTAAATTTAGTAATTCCTCCATCCCATATAGATATATTTGCTTTCCATTTTGATATTTCCCATATTATAGATCACTTTTCTTATTGAAAGAATTTTTTTAGTTTTTTAATATATCGTTGTCTTGTTATCAATAAATATAAACTTTTTATATTCAAATCATTATTTAGTATATGGATATATAAAAAAATGTAAGAAAAATTTATATTTCTAACTTTATTTTTTATACTTCTATAATTTATGTGAAAATGAAACAAATCTACCTTTGTAGGACAAATGGAGTAATTTAGCCCCAGTTTGGTGCCTATTATTTCAAAAGACAAAAAAAAAAAAAAAAACTTTTGAATAGTATTTTAAAGAGAATGTATGGTTAAAAAGTAGAAAATTTTTTGACTTTACGTGTAGAATATTTTGCCCCCGATTGACCCTCATTATTCACTATTAAATTATAATTCATTTTTCTCTCAATTTTTATCAGCCACACATTCTTAATAAAATAATATTACACGTAAATTCTTTTTTAACAACACTTTCTCTAAAAAATCCCTATTCATCTTATTATAGTGTGGAATAAAGGGGGCCAAAGGTGAGCTTTATTTTTGTGAATGTGTAATTAAAAATGATGCTATAACAAAATGAGTTTTAAAACAATGGACCAAACAAGGGCTTAGTATTTTAATTGGGCCTTGTGTTTTAAGACCCCATAAATTTTGAGGTTCTTGGCCATTGCCTAGTTGAATTTACCCCAGGGCCAACCCTGCAGAAAAACCAGTGAAAATACTGTCAAACACAAACTTATCTGTAAAAGCGATACCGTTATAAAAATCATTGTAGAACCATTAATATGTCTAACATTCATTGTCGTTGATAACCGATGGCACTAGGTGAAATCTTCCTTATTACTTTAGATACATATTTCAAATCTTTAACTTACGAATGTCCGGTCAAAACAGACTGCTATCCAAGAGAAAATTTTGTTTTTTACTGAGTTGATCTTTTTTATTTTTAATTTTTTACTCTTAAGCTCAGGGCTGCCCCCTCCCTCCGCTCTTGCCCCCTACTACTACTACTCTGTCTTCCCTTACAATGCTTGTGTATATACGCGTTTGTGTGTGGTAAAAATTTAATCCAAAAAAATGTAAGATCAAAGAAAGAGAGAGTTTGTTCAGCATTGAAAGTTTGAAACCCTTTTTTCTTTCACAAAAAATGGATCTCCATATTCCTTTTAACTTCACTACATTAGCTATTTTTGTCTCTGATTTTTCTGTTTATTACCAAACGGAAGAAATCTCAAACTCCTAATGAACGAAAAAAACTTCCACCAGGTCCTATACAGTTGCCCATAATTGGACATTTGCATCTTGTAAGTTCACTTCCACATCGTGATTTCAAAGAATTAGCCAAAAAACACGGACCAATTATGCACTTGAAGCTCGGCGAAACTTCATCAATTATTATATCTTCGCCAGAAATAGCCAAAGAAGTCTTGGAAACTCAAGATCCTACTTTTTGCAGGAAGATTAGGAACTATGTCTTCTGAGATTTTGTGGTATAATCATACCGATATCGCATTTAGTCCATATAATGATTACTAGAGACAAATGCGAAAAATCAGCATGTTGGAATTTCTAAGTTCCAAACAAGTAAGATCGTTTGCTTCCATTAGAAGTGATGAGGTTCTTAAACTCATCAAATCTATTAAATCATCTGCTAGAAAACCCATAAATCTCACAGAGAAGATTTTCTTGACAGCAAGTTCCATATCTACAAGAGCAGCATTCGGCAAAATATGCAAGTGAAAAACGCAAGTTCGACTCTAACAACACCTAGAGGGGGGGGGGGTGAATAGGTGTACTATGCGAAATTTTTAAATATATCGAATTAAATAGCAACAAGTCACTTTTAATTCTTAACTAGTTGATTAAACATACAAATCAATATGTCCTAAGTTGAATTACCGTAGTTGTATAATAAAAAATAAATAGTATAGCAGTAAATCAAACACCGGGATGTTCACGGAGAAACCCAACAGGAAAAGACTCCGGGTACTTTGCCAAACAATCCATTATAAACGATCTTAACAACTTACAGTCAATCAAACTAGACGACCCAAACTATCTGACTACCATACTGTACTCCTTACAGCTCTTCCTAGATCCCGTGCTCCCCTGCACCAATCCTTAGCTACGTTGTCAAATCTCTCCGAAGAATCTGCTACCCTACAGCACTCACAGCTTGGTAGAATCGTTTATCTCCTATGGATCATGAAGAACGACCCGTTCTTTACAGACGGGAACTCCCGTCGACTTCTTTCAATCTTCAGAATTCTAACCAGATGAATAGGAAATGGTTTTTGGTATTGGATATTGGATCTGATGTTTTTCTCTCAAAAGATCTCACACAAGATGAAGGTTGAAAGCAATAATTTAGAGGATTCACTCTCTAGACTTTTTCTCTCAATATTCAACCTTAGAAAAAAAACGTGCAAGTGAGTTCTAATATTTATAGGTAGGTCAAGAAACGAATGGGCAAGGTAAAAAGTCTTGAAATCGCAAAATAAAAAATTTTCGGACAGCATTATCGTTCGAGCGAAGGCCAGCGACAGTCGAGCGCCAACCTGTCTCTCGAGCAAAGGATGGATGATGATCTAGTGACGATATTTCCACTTTTGTAGCTTGAGCCAACACTTGACGACAGTCCAACGAGAATTCGTGTTATTTTCCTACTTGTTCCAAACTCGAAAACCTAGACCTACTAACTAATTTTTAAACAAATTGCACATTACTCCTTGAACTTTTACATCCTATTAAATTAAGTCCTTTTGTCCACAGAATTCGCCAATTACAAAATCAACTAAGACCTAACAAACTCCCCATTGGCATTTTGTGACAAAACAATAATCTATACCAAGGCTTACAAAATAAAAGTTACAGACTCAAAATAATGACACAGCCTACAACTAACAACTATCTTGAATGAATTTTGCATTACCTGTTTCCTAAAATAAACAACTCAAATACGAGTGTAAAATGTGTGAAAAACATGATCAATGACAATCACAGTTCAAACAGTTCAATTTTAAGTGTCATTTAAACAATTGTAATTAACAAAGCATATTTTTCAGTTTTATA